>CM062480.1:2511111-2603611 GCA_031479575.1 Coregonus ussuriensis | reverse complement strand
AAAGGGGGTGGAGTATAGGAGAGGGAGAGAGAGGGAGTGGAGGTAGAGAGGGAGAGAGTGCAGGGGAAGGGTGGAGCGGCGGGGGTGAGAGAGGGCATGGAGGAGGAGAGGAGATAGGAGAGGGAGAGGGAGTGGACTTCGAGAGGGGATATGAGGGGGAGAGAGAGAGAGGTAGTGGAGGGGAGAGAGAGGGAGTGGATGTCGAGAGGGGATATGAGGGGGAGAGAGGGAGCGGAGGGGGAGAGGGGGATAGGAGGCAGAGAGAGGGGGAGTGAAGGGGGAGAGAGGGAGCGGAGGGGGAGAGGGGGATAGGAGGCAGAGAGAGGGAGAGAGGGAGTGGAGGGGAGAGAAAGGGATTAGATAGGGAGAGAGGGAATGGAAGGAGAGAGAGAAGGAGAGTAGGGTGAAAAGGGATGGGGAGAGGGAGGGAGGGATTAGAGGGGGCGAGAGAGGGAGTGGAGGTTGAGAGAGAGAATGGAGAGGAGGGAGAGAGAGAGGGAGTGGAGGGGAAGAGAGAGGGAGTGGGAGAGAGAAGGATTACATGGGGAGAGAGGGAGTGGAGGTGGAGAGAGAGGGAGTGGAGTGTGAGAAGGGATAGGTGTGGGAAATAGAGTGAGTGGAGGAGGAGAGGGGGAGAGGGAGGGGAGAGGGAGGGAGAGAAAGTTGAGAGAGGGAGTGGAGGGGGAGGGAAAGGGTGTGCTGGGGAGAATTGGCCATCTCTTTTGCCTCATCCCTCTCAACCATACCATTTTTCAGCTCCTCATTACACAACACAGACCAACAAATATTCTTCACATCAACAACATAGTAATCACTACAAAACTTATTGTACGACCTCTTATACACAATATTAGGCCCAGCCTTTTGCAACTTTGGTTTTCCTAGATATGGCTACTATAATGTGATCAATACATCCGATGGATTTGAATACTGCTTTCAAACTAATTTCTGCAGCATTAGTAAAGATATGATCCATACATGTTGATGATTTCATTCCTGTACTGTTTGTAACTACCCTGGTAGGTTGATTGATAACCTGAACCAGGTTGCAGGCACTGGTTACAGTTTGAAGCCTTCTCTTGAGTGGTTAGCCTGATGAAAGCCACTCAATATTTAAATCACCCAGAAAGTGTACCTCTCTATTGACATCACATACATTATACACTACCAGTCAAAAGTTAGGACACACCTACTAATTTAAGGGTTTTTCTTTATTTTTAAAATGTTTTACATTGTAGAATAATAGTGAAGAAATAAAAACTATGAAATAACACATATGGAATTTATGTAGTAACCAAAAAAGGGTTAAACAAATTAAAATATATTTTATATTCGATATTCTTCAAATAGTCACCCTTTGCCTTGATGACAGCTTTGCACACTCTTGGCATTCTCTCAACCAGCTTCATGAGGTAGTCACCTGGAATGCATTTCAATTAACAGGTGTGCCTTCTTAAAAGTTAATTTGTGGGATTTATTTCCTTCTTAATGCGTTTGGGCCAATCAGTTGTGTTGTGACAAGGTAGGGGGGGGGTATACAGAAGATAGCTCTATTTGGTAAAAGACCAAGTCCATATTGTGGCAAGAACAGCTCAAATAAGCAAAGAGAAATGACAGTCAATCATTACTTTAAGACATGAAGGTCAGTCAATACGGAAAATGTCAATAACTTTGAAAGTTTCTTCAAGTGCAGTCGCAAAAACCATCAAGAGCTATGATGAAACTGTCTCTCCTGAGGACCGCCACAGGAATGGAAAACCCAGAGTTACCTCTGATGCAGAGGATACGTTCATTAGAGTGAATCCTATTAAAGGGTTAGGGTTAGGGTTAGGGTTAGGGAAGCCTCTTAAGGATCGAACACTTTTTTTCAATTTTCGCTTTAAATGTCATACCCAAATCTAACTGCCTGTAGCTCAGGACCTGAAGCAAGGATATGCATATTCTTGATACCATTTGAAAGGAAACACTTTGAAGTTTGTGGAAATGTGACATTAATGTAGGAGAATATAACACATTAGATCTGGTAAAAGATAGTAAAAACAAAAAAACATGCGTTTTTATGTTTTTTGTATCATCTTTAAAATGCAAAAGAAAGGCCACAATATAATATTGCAGTTTAGGCGCAATTTAGATTTTGGCCACTAGATGACAGCAGTGTGTATGCAACGTTTCAGACTGATCCAGTGAAGCATTGCAATACTGGACTATTTTGTATCAAGTCTGCCCAAATGTGCCGAATTGGTCAATTGATACATTTTCAAGAACATAACTATAGAGAACATACAGAAATGATATGGTAATACAAAATGTAAGTTTACACACTCCCAGGAATGTCATTCATGATGGATCATTAGCTTATACACTAACTTTCACACATCTAGATGCCTGGGCGGGGTGGGTGTGGAGCCAGAGAAAGCAAGGGTTCAAACTGTAGAACCCAGTTCCTACATTTGAATATAAAAATTGATTTTATCAAACAAAATTATGCTACATTTTATCTCTGGGACCATCAGGATGACAAATCAGAGCAAGATTACTGAACGTAAGTACATTATTTACCTTCAGAGGTGAATGTATCAAACCAGTTGCCGTGATAAGTTTTTTGTTGTTGTGCACTCTCCTCAAACAATAGCATGGTATGTTTTTCACTGTAATAGCTACTGTAAATTGGACAGTGCAGTCAGATTAACGAGAGTTTAAGCTTTCTGCCCAAATGTCTATGTCCTGGAAAGTTTGCTGTTACTTACAACAGTCATGCTAATCACATTAGCGCATGTTAGCTCAATCGTCCCGGTTACCAGCCTCAGAAATTGCAGCCAATATAAATGCTTCACAGAGTTCAAGTAACAAACACCTCTCAACTTCAAATGTTCAAAGAGAGGACTGTGTTAATCAGGCATTCATGGTCGAATTACTGCAAAGAAACCACTGCTAAAGGACACCAATAAGAAGAAGAGACTTGCTTGGGCCAAGAAACATGAGCAATGGACATTAGACCGGTGGAAAATTTGAGATTTTTGGTTCAAACCGCCGTGTCTTTGTGAGACGCGGTGCGGGTGAACGGATGATCTCCGCATGTGTAGTTCCCACCGTGAAGCATGGAGGAGGAGGTGTTATGGTGTGGGGGTGCTTTGCTGGTGACACAGTCTGTGATTTATTTAGAATTGAAGGTACACTTAACCAGCATGGCTACCACAGCATTCTGCAGCGATTCACAATCCCATCTGGTTTGGGCTTAGTGGGACTATCATTTGTTTTTCAACAGGACAATGACCCAACACACCTCCAGGTTGTGTAAGGGCTATTTTACCAAGAAGGAGAGTGATGGAGTGCTGCATCAGATGACCTGGCGTCCACAATCCCCCGACCTCAACCCAATTGAGATGGTTTTGGAAGAGTCGGATGGCAGAGTGAAGGAAAAGCAGCCAACAAGTGCTCAGCATATGTGGGAACTCCTTCAAGACTGTTGGAAAAGCATCCCAGGTGAAGCTTGTTGAGAGAATGCCAAGAGTGTGCAAAGCTGTCATCAAGGCAAAGGGTGGCAATTTGAAGATTCTCAAATATAAAATATACGTTGATCTGTTTAACAGTTTTTTGTTTACTACATGATTCCATATGTGGTATTTCATAGTTTTGATGTCTTCACTATTATTCTACAATGTAAAAAACTGTACAAAATAAATAAAAACCCTTGAATGAGTAGGTGTGTCCAAACTTTTGGCTGGTACTGTATATTATCAAGTATTTCAAACATGTTATCCGGATACTGACTGTTAACACTTGGTTGTCTATAGCAGCTTCACACCAGAATGGGCTTTAGGTGAGGCAGATGAACCTGTAGCCAAATTACTTCAACAGTATTTAACATGAGATCCTCTCTAAGCTTTAGAGGAATGTGGTTCTGAATATAGACTGCAACACTGCCCCCGTTGGCATTTTTGTATTTTCTGTAAATGTTATAACCTTGTGTTGCTACCACTGTATCATCAAAGGTATTATCTAAGTGAGTTTCAGAGATTGTCAGAATATGAATGCCATCTGTTACTAGCAAATTATTGATTTTGTGAACCTTATTTCTTAAGCTACATATGTTTTAACGTGGGCTATTGTTAACACTTTTCTGGAATGCTTGATTATTTTTCTTAGAGGTAGACATACTCAAGTTATTTTTATTAGTGCAGGGTGAGCTGCACACAGTGGACTTCCTACTAGGGCACACCACCTCAGTGCTAACAGTATCACTCTGGTTCATAGGCATATGAGTACTGCATCCAATAGCTGTAGGATCAGCAGAGGCATTCAGGGCAGTTAGAGGAACATAAATTAGGTTACTTACATTGTGTCTTCCAACGCCCCTAAAATAATGTACATTTGCTGAAGCATTTTAATAACTCAGCAACACAATGGTAGGGATTAAATGAGCTGGACTTGGGTCATTGATAAGTCATTGTCTCAACGCAGCCTTAAAATGCTGTGAAAGGGTCCAGGAACCCAAATGATTTGGGTGGATCCCATCCTCCTTATAATACGAGCTTTGTTTCCAGAAGGTATCAAAATTGTAAATAAATGTTACACCCACATTGAGGGAGGGTGAGAGGGAGTGGAGGTGGCGAGAGAGGGAGTGGAGAGGGAGAAGGGGAGTGGAGTGGGAGAGAGAGGGAGTGGAGGGGGAGAGGTGGAATGGAGGGGGAGAGAGAGGTAGTGGACAGGGAGAGAGAAGGAGTGAAGAGGGAGAGAGTGGGAGTGGAGGGGGTGAGGGGGATAAGAGGGCGAGAGAGAGGGAGTGGAGTGGGAGAGAGAAGGAGTGGAGGGGGAGAGGTGGAATGGAGGGGGATAGAGAGGTAGTGGACAGGGAGAGAGAAGGAGTGAAGAGGGAGAGAGTGGGAGTGGAGGGGGTGAGGGGGATAAGAGGGCGAGAGAGAGGGAGTGGAGGGGGTGAGGGGGATAAGAGGGCGAGAGAGAGGGAGTGGAGTGGGAGAGAGAGGGAGTGGAGGGGGAGAGGTGGAATGGAGGGGGAGAGAGAGGGAGTGGAGGGGGAGAGAGAGGGAGTGGAGGGGGAGAGAGAGGTAGTGGACAGGGAGAGAGAGGGAGTGGAGGGGGAGAAGGGGAGTGGAGTGGGAGAGAGAGGGAGTGGAGGGGGAGAGAGAGGGAGTGGAGGGGGAGAGAGAGGGAGTGGAGGGGGAGAGAGAGGTAGTGGAGGGGGAGAGAGAGGGAGTGGAGGGGGAGAGAGAGGGAGTGGAGGGGGAGAGAGAGGGAGTGGAGGGGGAGAAGGGGAGTGGAGAGGGAGAAGGGGAGTGGAGTGGGAGAGAGAGGGAGTGGAGGGGGAGAGAGAGGGAGTGGAGGGGGAGAGAGAGGGAGTGGAGGGGGAGAGAGAGGGAGTGGAGGGGGAGAGAGAGGGAGTGGAGGGGGAGAGAGAGGTAGTGGACAGGGAGAGAGAAGGAGTGGAGGGGGAGAGAGAGGGAGTGGAGGGGGAGAGAGAGGTAGTGGACAGGGAGAGAGAAGGAGTGAATAGGGTGAGGGGGATAAGAGGGCGAGAGAGAGGGAGTGGAGAGGGTGAGAGGGGGATAAGAGGGCGAGAGAGAGGGAGTGGAGGGGGTGAGGGGGTGAGGGGGATAAGAGGGCGAGAGAGAGGGAGTGGAGGGGGTGAGGGGGATAAGAGGGCGAGAGAGAGGGAGTGGAGGGTGAGAGGGGGATAAGAGGGCGAGAGAGAGGGAGTGGAGAGGGAGAAGGGGAGTGGAGGGGGAGAGAGAGGGAGTGGAGGGGGAGAGAGAGGTAGTGGACAGGGAGAGGGGGATAAGAGGGCGAGAGAAGAGGGAGTGGAGGGGGTGAGGGGGATAAGAGGGCGAGAGAGAGGGAGTGGAGAGGGAGAAGGGGAGTGGAGGGGGAGAGAGAGGGAGTGGAGGGGGAGAGGGGGATAAGAGGGCGAGAGAGAGGGAGTGGAGGGTGAGAGGGGGATAAGAGGGCGAGAGAGAGGGAGTGGAGGGGGTGAGGGGGTGAGGGGGATAAGAGGGCGAGAGAGAGGGAGTGGAGGGGGTGAGGGGGATAAGAGGGCGAGAGAGAGGGAGTGGAGGTGGTGAGGGGGATAAGAGGGCGAGAGAGACGGAGTGGAGGGGGTGAGGGGGATAAGAGGGCGAGAGAGAGGGAGTGGAGGGGGTGAGGGGGATAAGAGGGCGAGAGAGAGGGAGTGGAGGGGGTGAGGGGGATAAGAGGGCGAGAGAGAGGGAGTGGAGGGGGTGAGGGGGATAAGAGGGCGAGAGAGAGGGAGTGGAGGGTGAGAGGTGGAGTGGAGGGGGAGAGAGAGGGAGTGGAGGGGGTGAGGAGGATATAAGGGGATAGAGCGGGAGGTGAGGGGGAGAGGAGGATAGGAGTTGGAGAGTGAGTGGAGTGGAGGGGTAGAGAGTGAGTGGACGGGGAGAGAGATGGAATGGAGGGGGAGAGGGGATAGGAGGGGAAGAGAGTGGGAGTGGAGAGGGAGAGGAGTCAAAGAGGGGGATGGAGGAGAGATAGGGAGAGGATAGGGAGAGGGGATAGGAGAGGTAGAGAGAGGGAGAGGGAATGGAGGTAAAGAGGGGGATAGCAGGGGAAGAGAGAGGGAGAGGAGAAGGAGAGAGAAGTAGGGGGAGAAAGAGGGATGGAGGGATGGGAGGGGGATAGGAGGGTGAGATAGAGGGAGTGGACGTGGAGAGACAGGGAGTGGACGTGGAGAGACAGGGAGTGGACGTGGAGAGACAGGGAGTGGACGTGGAGAGACAGGGAGTGGACGTGTAGAGACAGGGAGTGGACGTGGAGAGACAGGGAGTGGACGTGGAGAGACAGGGAGTGGACGTGGAGAGACAGGGAGTGGACGTGGAGAGACAGGGAGTGGACGTGGAGAGACAGGGAGTGGACGTGGAGAGACAGGGAGTGGACGTGGAGAGACAGGGAGTGGAGATAGAGAGACAGGGAGTGGACGTGGAGAGACAGGGAGTGGACGTGGAGAGACAGGGAGTGGACGTGGAGAGACAGGGAGTGGACGTGGAGAGACAGGGAGTGGACGTGGAGAGACAGGGAGTGGACGTGGAGAGACAGGGAGTGGACGTGGAGAGACAGGGAGTGGACGTGGAGAGACAGGGAGTGGACGTGGAGAGACAGGGAGTGGACGTGGAGAGACAGGGTGTGGACGTGGAGAGACAGGGAGTGGACGTGGAGAGACAGGGAGTGGACGTGGAGAGACAGGGAGTGGACGTGGAGAGACAGGGAGTGGACGTGGAGAGACAGGGAGTGGACGTGGAGAGACAGGGAGTGGACGTGGAGAGACAGGGAGTGGACGTGGAGAGACAGGGAGTGGACGTGGAGAGACAGGGAGTGGACGTGGAGAGACAGGGAGTGGACGTGGAGAGACAGGGAGTGGAGGGACAGGGAGTGGACGTGGAGAGACAGGGAGTGGAGAGACAGGGAGTGGAGAGACAGGGAGTGGAGAGACAGGGAGTGGAGAGACAGGGAGTGGACGTGGAGAGACAGGGAGTGGACGTGGAGAGACAGGGAGTGGACGTGAGAGACAGGGAGTGGTGACGTGGAGAGACAGGAGTGGACGTGGAGAGACAGGGAGTGGACGTGGAGAGACAGGGAGTGGACGGTGGAGAGACAGGGAGTGGACGTGAGAAGACAGGGAGTGGACGTGGAGAGACAGGGAGGTGGACGTGGAGGAGACAGGGAGTGGAGTTGGAGAGACAGGGAGTGGACGTGGAGAGACAGGGAGGTGGGACGTGGAGAGACAGGGAGTGGAGAGACAGGGAGTGGACGTGGAGATACAGGGAGTGGACTGTGGAGAGACAGGGATGGACGTGAGAGACAGGGATGGAGAGACAGGGAGTGGAGAGACAGGGAGTGGACGTGGAGAGACAGGAGTGGACTGGAGAGACAGGGAGTGGACGTGGAGAGACAGGAGTGGACGTGGAGAGACAGGGAGTGGACGTGAGAGACATGGAGTGGAGAGACAGGGAGTGGACGTGAGAGACAGGAGTGGACGTGGAGAGACAGGGAGTGGACGTGAGAGAGACAGGGAGTGGACGTGGAGAGACAGGAGTGGACGTGGAGAGACAGGGAGTGGACGTGGCGAGACAGGGAGTGGACGTGGAGAGACAGGGAGTGGACGTGGAGAGACAGGGAGTGGACGTGGAGAGACAGGGAGTGGACGTGGAGAGACAGGGAGTGGACGTGGAAGAGACAGGGAGTGGACGTGGAGAGACAGGGAGTGGACGTGGAGAGACAGGGAGTGGAGATAGAGGAGAGACAGGGAGTGGACGTGGAGAGACAGGGAGTGGACGTGGAGAGACAGGAGTGGACGTGGAGAGACAGGGAGTGGACTTGGAGAGACAGGAGTGGACGTGGAGAGACAGGGAGTGGACGGTAGGAGAGACAGGGAGTGGACGTGGAGAGACAGGGGAGTGGACGTGGAGAGACAGGGAGTGGACGTGGAGAGACAGGGAGTGGACGTGGAGAGACAGGGAGTGGACGTGGAGAGACAGGGAGTGGACGTGGAGAGACAGGGAGTGGAGAGACAGGGAGTGGACGTGGAGAGACAGGGAGTGGGACGTGGAGAGACAGGGAGTTGGACTTGGAGAGACAGGGAGTGGACGGTGGGAGAGACAGGGGAGTGGAGAGGGACAGGGAGTGGACGTGACAGGGACAGTGAGTGGACGTGGAGAGACAGGGAGTGGACGTGGAGAGACAGGGAGTGGACGTGGAGAGACAGGGAGTGGACGTGGAGAGACAGGGAGTGGACGTGAGAGAGACAGGGAGTGGACGTGGAGAGACAGGGAGTGGACGTGGAGAGGACAGGGAGTGGACGTGGAGAGACAGGGAGTGGACGTGGAGAGACAGGGAGTGGAAGTGGAGAGACAGGGAGTGGACGTGGAGAGACAGGGAGTGGACGTGGAGAGACAGGGAGTGGACGTGGAGAGGACAGGGAGTGGACGTGGAGAGACAGGGAGTGGACGTGGAGAGACAGGGAGTGGTCAGTGGAGAGACAGGGAGTGGGCGTGGAGAGACAGGAGTGGAGGGAGAGACAGGGAGTGGACGTGGAGAGACAGGGAGTGAGGACCGTGGATGAGACAGGGAGTGGACGTGGAGAGACAGGGGAAGTGGACGTGGAGAGACAGGGAGGTGGACGTGGAGAGACAGGGGAGTGGACGTGGAGAGACAGGGAGTGGACGTGGAGAGACAGGGAGTGGACGTGGAGAGACAGGGAGTGGACGTGGAGAGACAGGGAGTGGACGTGGAGAGACAGGGAGTGGAGCGTGGAGAGACAGGGAGTGGACGTGAGAGACAGGGAGTGGACGTGGAGAGACAGGGAGTGGACGTGGGAGAGACAGGGAGTGGACGTGAGACAGGGATGGACGTGGAGAGACAGGGAGTGGACGTGGAGAGACAGGAGTGACGTGAGAGACAGGGAGTGAGAGACAGGGAGTGGACGTGGAGAGACAGGGAGTGGACGTGGAGAGACAGGAGTGGACGTGGAGAGACAGGGAGTGGACGTGGAGAGACAGGGAGTGGACGTGGAGAGACAGGGAGTGGACGTGGAGAGACAGGGAGTGTGACGTGGAAGAGGACAGGGAGTGGACGTGGAGAGACAGGGAGTGGACGTGAGAGACAGGGAGTGGAGAGTAGAGAGACAGGGTGTGGACGTGGAGAGACAGGGAGTGGACGTGGAGAGACAGGGAGTGAGACGTGGAGAGACAGGGAGTGGGACGTGGAGAGACAGGAGTGGACGTGGAAGAGAAGAGAGGACGTGGAGAGACAGGACTGAGAGACAGGGAGGTGGACGTGGAGAGACAGGGAGTGGACGTGGAGAGACAGGGAGTGGACGTGGAGAGACAGGGAGTGGACGTGGAGAGACAGGGAGTGGACCGTGGAGAGACAGGGACTGTAGGACGTGGAGAGCAGGGAGTGGACGTGGAGAGACAGGGAGTGGACGTGGAGAGACAGGGAGTGGACGTGGAGAGACCAGGGAGTGGACTGAGAGACAGGGAGTGCGAGAGACAGGGAGTGGACGTGGAGAGACAGGGAGTGACGAGAGACAGGGAGTGGACGTGGAGAGACAGGGAGTGGACGTGGAGAGACAGGGAGTGGACGTGGAGAGACAGGGAGTGGACGTGGAGAGACAGGGAGTGGACGTGGAGAGACAGGGAGTGGACGTGGAGAGACAGGGAGTGGACGTGGAGAGACAGGGAGTGGACGTGGAGAGACAGGGAGTGGACGTGGAGAGACAGGGAGTGGACGTGGAGAGACAGGGAGTGGGAGTGGAGAGACAGGGAGTGGACGTGGAGAGACAGGGAGTGGACGTGGAGAGACAGGGAGTGGAGAGACAGGGAGTGGAGAGACAGGGAGTGGACGTGGAGAGACAGGGAGTGGACGTGGAGAGACAGGGAGTGGACGTGGAGAGACAGGGAGTGGACGTGGAGAGACAGGGAGTGGACGTGGAGAGACAGGGAGTGGACGTGGAGAGACAGGGAGTGGACGTGGAGAGACAGGGAGTGGACGTGGAGAGACAGGGAGTGGACGTGGAGAGACAGGGAGTGGACGTGGAGAGACAGGGAGTGGACGTGGAGAGACAGGGAGTGGACGTGAGAGACAGGGAGTGGAGAGACAGGGAGTGGACGTGGAGAGACAGGGAGTGGACGTGGAGAGACAGGGAGTGGAGTGGAGAGACAGGGAGTGGACGTGGAGAGACAGGGAGTGGACGTGGAGAGACAGGGAGTGGACGTGGAGAGACAGGGAGTGGACGTGGAGAGACAGGGAGTGGACGTGGAGAGACAGGGAGTGGACGTGGAGAGACAGGGAGTGGACGTGGAGAGACAGGGAGTGGACGTGGAGAGACAGGGAGTGGACGTGGAGAGACAGGGAGTGGACGTGGAGAGACAGGGAGTGGACTGGAGAGACAGGGAGTGGACGTGGAGAGACAGGGAGTGGACGTGGAGAGACAGGGAGTGGACGATGGAGAGACAGGGAGTGGACGTGGAGAGACAGGGAGTGGACGTGGAGAGACAGGGAGTGGACGTGGAGAGACAGGGAGTGGACGTGGAGAGACAGGGAGTGGACGTGGAGAGACAGGGAGTGGACGTGGAGAGACAGGGAGTGGACGTGGAGAGACAGGGAGTGGACGTGGAGAGACAGGGAGTGGACGTGGAGAGACAGGGAGTGGACGTGGAGAGACAGGGAGTGGACGTGGAGAGACAGGGAGTGGAGAGACAGGAGTGAGAGAGACAGGGAGTGGACGTGGAGAGACAGGGAGTGGACGTGGAGAGACAGGGAGTGGACGTGGAGAGACAGGGAGTGGACGTGGAGAGACAGGGAGTGGACGTGGAGAGACAGGGAGTGGACGTGGAGAGACAGGGAGTGGACGTGGAGAGACAGGGAGTGGACGTGGAGAGACAGGGAGTGGACGTGGAGAGACAGGGAGTGGACGTGGAGAGACAGGGAGTGGACGTGGAGAGACAGGGAGTGGAGAGACAGGGAGTGGACGTGGAGAGACAGGGAGTGGACGTGGAGAGACAGGGAGTGGACGTGGAGAGACAGGGAGTGGACCGTGGAAGAGACAGTGGAGCTGGACGTGGAGAAGACAGGGAGTGGACGTGGAGAGACAGGGACTGTGGACGTGGATAGACAGGGAGTGGACGTGGAGAGACCATGGACCGTGGACGTGGAGAGAACAGGGAGTGGACGTGCGAGCGACAGGGAAGTGGACGTGGAGAGACAGGGATGGACGTGGAGAGACAGGGATTGGACGTAGAGAGACAGGGAGGAGGACAGGGTGGAGAGACAGGGAGTGACGTGGACGTGGAGAGACAGGGAGTGGCCGTGGATAGACAGGGAGAGTGGACGTGGAAAGACAGGAGTGGACGAGGTAGAGAGCAGTGATGTCGGACGTGAGAGACAGGGAGTGGACGTGGAGGACAGGGATGTGGACGTGGAGAGACAGGGAGTGGACGTGGAGAGACAGGGACGGTGGACGTGGAGAGACAGGGAGTGGAACGTGGAGAGACCGGGACGGTGACGTGGAGAGACAAGTGACGTGGACGAGGAGACAGGGAGTGGACGTGGACGAGACAGGGAGGTGGACGTGGAGAGACAGGCGATTGGACATGGGAGAGACCAGGGATTGGACGTGGAGAGACAGGGAGTGGAGACAGGGTGGAAGAGACAGGAGACGTGAGACAGGGAGTGGACGTGGAGAGACAGGGATGTGGACGTGGAGAGACATGGCGATGGACGTGAGACGTGGAGAGACAGGGAGTGGACGTGGAGAGACAGGGAGTGGACGTGGAGAGACAGGGAGTGGACGTGGAGAGACAGGGAGTGGCGAGGAGAGACAGGGAGTGGACGTGGAGAGACAGGGAGTGGACGTGGAGAGACAGGGAGTGGACGTGGAGAGACAGGGAGTGGACGTGGAGAGACAGGGAGTGGACGTGGAGAGACAGGGAGTGGACGTGGAGAGACAGGGAGTGGAGAGACAGGGAGTGGACGTGGAGAGACAGGGAGTGGACGTGGAGAGACAGGGAGTGGACGTGGAGAGACAGGGAGTGGACGTGGAGAGACAGGGAGTGGACGTGGAGAGACAGGGAGTGGACGTGGAGAGACAGGGGACGTGGACGTGGAGAGACAGGGAGTGGACGTGGAGAGACAGGGAGTGGACGTGGAGAGACAGGGAGTGGACGTGGAGAGACAGGGAGTGGAGAGACAGGGAGTGGACGTGGAGAGACAGGGAGTGGACGTGGAGAGACAGGGAGTGGACGTGGAGAGACAGGGAGTGGAGAGACAGGGAGTGGACGTGGAGAGACAGGGAGTTGGACGTGGAGAGACAGGGAGTGGACGTGGAGAGACAGGGAGTGGACGTGGAGAGACAGGGAGTGGACGTGGAGAGACAGGGAGTGGACGTGGAGAGACAGGGAGTGGACGTGGAGAGACAGGGAAGTGGACGTGGAGAGACAGGGAGTGGACGTGGAGAGACAGGGAGTGGGACGTGGAGAGACAGGGAGTGGAGAGACAGGGAGGTGGACGTGGAGAGACAGGGAGTGGACGTGGAGAGACAGGGAGGTGGACGTGGAGAGACAGGGAGTGGGACGTGAGAGACAGGGAGTGGACGTGGAGAGACAGGGAAGTGGACGTGGAGAGACAGGGAGTGGACGTGAGAGACAGGGAGTGGACGTGGAGAGACAGGGAGTGGACGTGGAGAGGACAGGGAGTGGACGTGGAGAGACAGGGAGTGGACGTGGAGAGACAGGGAGTGGACGTGGAGAGACAGGGAGTGGACGTGGAGAGACAGGGGAGACCGGAGAGACAGGGAGTGGACGTGGAGAGACAGGAGTGGACGTGGTGAGACAGGGAGTGGACGTGGAGAGACAGGGAGTGGACGTGGAGAGACAGGGAGTGGACGTGGAGAGACAGGGAGTGGGGACGTGGAGGAGACAGGGAGTGGACGTGGAGAGACAGGAGTGGACGTGGAGAGACAGGGAGTGGACGTGGAGAGACAGGGAGTGGACGTGGAGAGGACAGGGAGTGGACGTGGAGAGACAGGGAGTGGACGTGGAAGGAGACAGGGAGTCGATCGTGGAGGGAGACAGGGAGTGGACGTGAGAGACAGGAGTGGAGAGACAAGGGAGTGACGTGGAGAGGACGGGAGTGGACGTGGAGAGACAGGGAGTGGACGTGGAGAGACAGGAGGGAGAGACAGGGAGTGGACGTGGAGAGACAGGGATGGACGTTGGAGAGAGCAGGGAAGTGGAGAGACAGGGAGTGGGACGTGGAGAGACAGGGAGTGGACGTGGAGAGACAGGGACGTGGACGAGGAGAGACAGGGAGTGGACAGTGGAGAGACAGGGAGTGGAGAGACAGGGAGTGGGGACGTGGAGTGGGAGACAGGGAGTGGACGTGGAGAGACAGGGAGTGGACGTGGAGAGACAGGAAGTGGACGTGGAGAGACAGGGAGTGGAGGGACAGGGAGTGGAGGACAGGGTGTGGAACCCCCCCCCCCCCCCCCCCACGTGGAGAGACAGAAGGAGTGGAGAGACAGGGAGTGGAGAGACAGGGAGTGGAGAGACAGGGAGTGGACGTGGAGAGACAGGAGTGGACGTGGATAGACAGGGAGTGGACGTGAGAGACAGGGAGTGGACGTGGAGAGACAGGGAGTGGACGTGGAGAGACAGGGAGTGGACGTGGAGAGACAGGGAGTGGACGTGGAGAGACAGGAGTGGACGTGGAGAGACAACAGGGAGTGGACGTGGAGAGACAGGGAGTGGAGAGACAGGAAGAGGACGTGGAGAGACAGGGAGTGGACGTGGAGAGACAGGGAGTGGACGTGGAGAGACAGGGAGTGGACGTGGAGAGACAGGGAGTGGGAAGGAGAGACATGGGAGTGGACCGTGGAGGACAGGGAGTGGACGAGACAGGGAGTGGAGGACAGGTGGACGTGGAGAGACAGGGAGTGGACGTGGGAGAGACAGGGAGTGGAGTGGAGAGACAGGGATGTGGACGTGGAGAGACAGGGAGTGGACGTGGAGAGACAGGGAGGTGACGTGGAGAGACAGGGAGTGGACCGTGGAGAGACAGGGAAGTGGACGTGGAGAGACAGGGAGTGGACGTGGAGAGACAGGGAGTGGACGTGGAGAGACAGGGAGTGGACGTGGAGAGACAGGGAGTGGGACGTGAGAGACAAGGGAGTGGACGTGGAGAGACAGGGAGTGGACGTGGAGAGGACAGGGAAGTGGACCGTGGAGAGACAGGGAGTGGACGTGGAGAGACAGGGAAGTGGACGTGGAGAGACAGGGAGTGGACGTGGAGAGACAGGGAGTGGACGAAGACAGGGAGTGGACGTGGAGAGGACAGGGAGTGGACGTGGAGAGACAGGGAGTGGACGTGAAGAGACAGGGAGTGGACGTGGAGAGACAGGGAGTGGACGTGGAGAGACAGGGAGTGGACGTGGAGAGACAGGGAGTGGACGTGGAGAGACAGGGAGTGGACGTGGAGAGACAGGGAGTGGACGTGGAGAGACAGGGATTGGACATGGAGAGACAGGGAGTGGAGAGACAGGGAGTGGAGAGACAGGGTAGTGGACGTGGAGAGACAGGGAGTGGACGTGGAGAGACAGGGAGTGGACGTGGAGAAGAAAAAAAAACAGGGAGTGGACGTGGAGAGACAGGGAGTGGACGTGGAGAGACAGGGAGTGGAGAGACAGGGAGTGGACGTGGAGAGACAGGAGTGGACGTGGAGAGACAGGGAGTGGACGTGGAGAGACAGGTGAGTGGACGTGGAGAGACAGGGAGTGGACGTGGAGAGACAGGGAGTGGAGAGACAGGGAGTGGACGTGGAGAGACAGGGGAGGAGATTTGGACGTGGAGAGACAGGGAGTGGACGTGGAGAGACAGGGAGTGGACGTGGAGAGACAGGAGTGGACGTGGAGAGACAGGGAAGTGGACGTGGAGGGACAGGGAGTGGACGTGGAGAGACAGGGAGTGGACGTGGAGAGACAGGGAGTGGACGTGGAGAGACAGGGAGTGGACGTGGAGAGAGCAGGGAGTGGAGAGACAGGGAGTGGACGTGGAGAGACAGGGAGTGGACGTGGGAGAGACAGGGAGTGGACGTGGAGAGACAGGAGTGGGACGTGGAGAGACAGGGAGTGGACGTGGAGAGACAGGGAGTGGACGTGGAGAGACAGGGAGTGGACGTGGAGAGACAGGGAGTCGAGAGACAGGAGTGGACGTGGAGAGACAGGGAGTGGACGTGAGAGACAGGGAGTGGACGTGGAAGACAGGGAGTGGACGTGGAGAGACAGGGAGTGGACGTGGAGAGACAGGGAGTGGTAACGTGGAGATGACAGGGAGTTGGACGTGGAGAGACAGGGAGTGGACGAGGAGAGACAAGGAGTGGACGTGGAGAGACAGGGAGTGGAGAGACAGGGAGTGGACGTGGAGAGACAGGGAGTGGACGTGGAGAGACAGGGAGTGGACGTTTTGGAGAGACAGGGACGTGGAGAGACAGGGAGTGGACGTGGAGAGACAGGGAGTGGACGTGGAGAGACAGGAGTGGACGTGGAGAGACAGGGAGTGGACGTGGGAGAGACAGGGAGTGGACGTGGAGAGACAGGGAGTGGACGTGGAGAGACAGGGAGTGGACGTGGAGAGACAGGGAGTGGAGAGACAGGGAGTGGAGAGACAGGGAGTGAGAGACTGGGACCACGTGATGGACGTGGAGAGACAGGGAGTGGACGTGGAGACATGGAGTGGACGTGGAGAGACAGGGAGTGGACGTGGAGAGACAGGGAGTGGAGAGACAGGAGTGGAGAGACAGTGGGGGAGTGAGAGACAGGGAGTGGACGTGGAGAGACAGGGAGTGGACGTGGAGAGACAGGGAGTGGACGTGGAGATACAGGAGTGGACGTGGAAGAGACAGGAGTGGACGTGGAGAGACAGGAGTGGACGTGGAGAGACAGGGAGTGGACGTGGAGAGACAGGGAGTGGACGTGGAGAGACAGGGAGTGGAGAGACAGGGAGTGGACGTGGAGAGACAGGGATTGGACGTGGAAGAGACAGGGAGTGGGACGTGGAGAGACAGGAGTGGAGAGACAGGGAGTGGACGTGGAGAGACAGGGAGTGGACGTGGAGAGACAGGGAGTGGACGTGGAGAGACAGGGAGTGGACGTGGAGAGACAGGGAGTGGACGTGGAGAGACAGGGAGTGGACGTGGAGAGACAGGGAGTGGACGTGAGAGACAGGGAGTGGACGTGGAGAGACAGGGAGTGGACGTGGAGAGACAGGGAGTGGAGAGACAGGGAGTGGACGTGGAGAGACAGGGAGTGGACGTGGAGAGACAGGGAGTGGACGTGGAGAGACAGGGAGTGGAGAGACAGGAGTGGACGTGGAGAGGACAGGGAGTGGACGTGGAGAGACTAGGGACAGGGAGTGGAGAGACAGGGAGTGGACGTGGAGAGACAGGGAGTAGGACGTTGGGACGAGAGAGACAGGGAGTGGACGTGGGAAGACAGGGAGTGGGGGGGACGTGGAGAGACATTGGAGTGGACGTGGAGAGACAGGGAGTGGACGTGGAGAGACAGGAGTGGAGAGACAGGGAGTGGACGTGGAGAGGACAGGGAGTGGACGTGGAGGAGAGACAGGAGTGGACGTGGAGAGACAGGGAGTGGACGTGGATAGACAGGGAGTGGACGTGGAGGACGTGAGAGACAGGTAGCTGGACGTGGAGAGACAGGGAGTGGAACGTGGAGAGACAGGGAGTGGACGTGGAGAGACAGGAGTGGACGTGGAAAGAACAGGGAGTGGACGTGGAGAGACAGGGAGTGGACGTGGAGAGACAGGGAGTGGGACGTGGAGAGACAGGGAGTGGACGTGGAGAGACAGGGAGTGGAACGTGGAGAGACAGGGAGTGGACGTGGAGAGACAGGAAGTGGGACGTGGAGAGACAGGGAGTGGACGTGGAGAGACAGGGAGTGGACTTGGAGAGACAGGGAGTGGAGAGGACAGGGA
Organism: Coregonus ussuriensis; assembly: GCA_031479575.1. Lineage (NCBI taxonomy): Eukaryota > Metazoa > Chordata > Actinopteri > Salmoniformes > Salmonidae > Coregonus > Coregonus ussuriensis. Next base: position 2,586,098 of record CM062480.1, on the reverse strand, counting down.
GTGGACTGGAGAGACAGGGAGTGGACGTGGAGAGACAGGGAAGAGACGTGGGAGTGGACGTGGAGAGACAGGGAGTGGACGTGGAGAGACAGGGAGTGGAAAAAACGGTGGAGAGACAGGGAGTGACGTGGAGAGACACAGGGAGTGGACGTGGAGAGACAGGGAGTCGAGAGACAGGGAGTGGACGTGGAGAGACAGGGAGTGGACGTGGAGAGACAGGGAGTGGACGTGGAGAGACAGGGAGTGGACGTGGAGAGACAGGAGTGGACGTGGAGAGACAGGGAGTGGACGTTGGAGAGACCAGGGAGTGGACGTGGGGAGACAGGGAGTGGACGTGGAGAGACCGGGAGTGGACGTGGAGAGACAGGGAGTGGAGAGACAGGGAGTGGAGAGACAGGGAGTGGAGAGACAGGGAGTGGACGTGGAGAGACAGGGAGTGGGCGTGGAGAGACAGGGAGTGGAGAGACAGGGAGTGGAGAGACAGGGAGTGGACGTGGAGAGACAGGGAGTGGACGTGGAGGGACAGGGAGTGGACGTGGGAGAGACAGGAGTGGACGTGGAGAGACAGGGAGTGGAGAGACAGGGAGTGGAGAGACAGGGAGTGGACGTGGAGAGACAGGGAGTGGACGTGGAGAGACAGGGAGTGGAGAGACAGGGAGTGGAGAGACAGGGAGTGGACGTGGAGAGACAGGGAGTGGACGTGGAGAGACAGGGAGTGGACGTGGAGAGACAGGGAGTGGAGAGACAGGGAGTGGAAGTGGAGAGACAGGGAGTGGACCCCCCCCCCCCCCCCCCCGTGGGAGAGACAGGGAGTGGAGAGACAGGGAGTGGACGTGGAGAGAACAGGGAGTGGACATGGAGAGACAGGGAGTGGACGTGGAGAGACAGGGAGTGGACGTGGAGAGACAGGGAGTGGAGAGACAGGGAGTGGACGTGGAGAGAGACAGGGAGTGGACGTGGAGAGACAGGGAGTGGACGTGGAGAGACAGGGAGTGGACGTGGAGAGACAGGGAAGTGGACGTGGAAGAGACAGGGAGTGGACGTGGAGAGACAGGGAGTGACGTGGAGAGACAGGGAGTGGACGTGGAGGGACAGGAGTGGACGTGGAGAGACAGGGAGTGGACGTGGAGAGACAGGGAGTGGACGTGGAGCGACAGGGAGTGGAGAGACAGGGAGTGGACGTTTAGAGACAGGGAGTGGACGTGGAGAGACAGGGAGTGGACGTGGAGAGACAGGGAGTGGACGTGGAGAGACAGGGAGTGGAGAGACAGGGAGTGGACGTGGAGAGACAGGGAGTGGACGTGGAGAGACAGGGAGTGGACGTGGAGAGACAGGGAGTGGACGTGGAGAGACAGGAGTGGACGTGGAGAGACAGGGAGTGGACGTGGAGAGACAGGAGTGGACGTGGAGAGACAGGGAGTGGACGTGGAGAGACAGGGAGTGGACCGTGGAGAGACAGGGAGTGACGACGTGGAGAGACAGGGAGTGGACGTGGAGAGACAGGGAGTGGACGTGGAGAGACAGGGAGTGGACGTGGAGAGACAGGGAGTGGAGAGACAGGGAGTGGACGTGGAGAGACAGGGAGTGGACGTGGAGAGACAGGGAGGTGGACGTGGAGAGACAGGGAGTGGAGAGACAGGGGGTGGACGTGGAGAGGACAGGGAGTGGACGTGGAGAGACAGGGAGTGGACGTGGAGAGACAGGGAGTGGACGTGGAGAGACAGGGGAGTGGACGTGGAGAGACAGGGAGTGGACGTGGAGAGACAGGGAGTGGACGTGGAGAGACAGGGAGTGGACGTGGAGAGACAGGAGTGGACGTGGAGAGACAGGGAGTGGAGAGACAGGGAGTGGAACGTGGAGAGACAGGGAGTGGACGTGGAGAGACAGGGAGTGGACGTGGAGAGACAGGGAGTGGAGAGACAGGGAGTGGACGTATGGAGAGACAGGGAGTGGACGTGGAGAGACAGGGAGTGGAGAGACAGGGGAGTGGGACGTGGAGAGACAGGGAGTGGACGTGGAGAGACAGGGAGTGGACGTGGAGAGACAGGGAGTGGACGTGGAGAGACATGGAGTGGACGTGGAGAGACAGGGAGTGGACGTGGAGAGACAGGGAGTGGACTGGAGAGACAGGGAGTGGACGTGGGAGAGACAGGGAGTGGAGAGACAGGGAGTGGACGTGGAGAGACAGGGAGTGGACGTGGAGAGACAGGGAGTGTGACGTGGAGAGACAGGGAGTGGACGTGGATAGACAGGGAGTGGACTGGAGAGACAGGGAGTGGACGTGGAGAGACAGGGAGTGGACGTGGAGAGACAGGGAGTGGACGTGTGGGGGGAGAGACAGGGAGTGGACGTGGAGAGACAGGGAGTGGACTTGGAGAGAACAGGGAGAGGACGTGGAGAGACAGGGAGTGGACGTGGAGAGACAGGGAGTGGACGTGGAGAGACAGGGAGTGGATGTGGAGAGACAGGGAGTGGGAACGTGAGAGACAGGAAGTGGACGTGGAGAGACAGGGAGTGGACGTGGAGAGACAGGGAGTGGACGTGGAGAGACAGGAGTGGACGTGGAGAGACAGGAGAGTGGACGTGGAGAGACAGGGAGTGTGGACGTGGAGAGACAGGGGAGTGGACGTGGAGAGACAGGAGTGGACGTGGAGAGACAGGGAGTGGACGTGGAGAGACAGGGAGTGGACGTGGAGAGAACAGGGAGTCGAGAGACAGGGAGTGGACGTGGAGAGACAGGGAGTGGAACGTGGTGGAGAGACAGGGAGTCGAGAGACAGGGAGTGGACGTGGAGAGACAGGGAGTGGACGTGGAGAGACAGGGAGTGGACGTGGAGAGACAGGAGTGGACGTGGAGAGACAGGGAGTGGACGTGGATGAGACAGGGTCAGTGGCGTGGAGAGACAGGGAAGTGGACGTGAGAGATGACAGGGAAGTGGACGTGAGAGACAGGGAGTGGAGAGACAGGTGAGTGGAGAGACAGGGATTGGAGAGACAGGAGTGGACGTGGTGAGACAGGGATATTCGTGGGCGCTGGAGAGACAGGGAGTGGAGAGACAGGGAGGTGGAGAGCAAGGGAGTGGACGTGGAGAGACAGGGAGAGTGGACGTGAGAGACAGGGAGGAGTGGACGTGGAGAGACAGGGGTGGACGTGGAGAGACAGGGAGTGGAGAGACAGGGAGTGGAGAGACAGGGACGAGTGGACGTGGAGAGACAGGGAGTGTACGTGGAGAGACAGGGAGTGGAGAGACAGGGAGTGCAGAGACAGGGAGGGGGGGGTGGGGGGGGGAACGTGGAGAGACAGGGAGTGGACGTGGAGAGACGAGGGAGTGGACGTGGAGAGACAGGGAGTGGCGAGAGACAGGGAGTGGAAGTGGAGAGACAGGGAGTGGGAACGTGGAGAGACAGGGAGTGGAGAGACAGGAGTGGACGTGGAGAGACAGGGAGTGGACGTGGAGAGACAGGGAGTGGACGTGGAGAGACAGGGAGTGGAGAGACAGGGAGGTGGACGTGGAGAGACAGGGATGTGGACGTGGAGGAGACAGGGAGTGGACGTGGAGAGACAGGGAGTGGACGTGGAGAGACAGGGAGTGGACGTGGAGAGACAGGGAGTGGACGTGGAGAGACAGGGAGTGGACGTGGAGAGACAGGGATGTGGACGTGGAGAGACAGGGAGTGGAGAGACAGGGAGTGGACGTGGAGAGACAGGGAGGTGGACGTGGAGAGACGAGGGAGTGGAGAGACAGGGAGTGGACGTGGAGAGACAGGGAGTGGACGTGGAGAGACAGGGAGTGGACGTGGAGAGACAGGGAGTGGACGTGGAGAGACAGGGAGTGACGAGAGACAGGGATGTGGACGTGGAGAGACAGGGAGGTGACGTGGAGAGACAGGGAGTGGACGTGGAGAGGACAGGGAAGTGGACGTGGAGAGACAGGGATGGACGTGGAGAGACAGGGAGTGAGACGTGGAGAGACAGGAGGTGGACGTGGAAAGACAGGGCGTGGACGTGGAGAGACAGGGAGTGGACGTGAGATACAGGGAGTGGACGTGGAGAGACAGGGAAGTGGACGTGGAGAGACAGGGAGTGAGAGAGACAGGGAGTGGATGTGTGAGAGACAGGGACAGGCTGGGACGCTGTGAGAGAACCAGGGAGTGGAGAGACAGGGAGTGGAGAGACAAGGGATTGGAGAAGACAGGGATGTGGACCGAGACGAGACAGGGAGCGTGGACGTGGAGAGACGAGGAAGTGGACGGTGGAGAGACAGGAAGTGGACGTGGAGGAGACAGGGAGTGGACGTGGGAGAGACAGGGAGTGGAGTGGAGAGACAGGGAGTGGACGTGGAGAGACAGGGAGTGGACGTGGAGAGACAGGGAGTGGAGAGACAGGGAGTGGACGTGGAGAGACAGGGAGTGGACGTGGAGAGGACCAGGGAGGTGGACGTGGAGTTACAGGGAGTGTACGTTGGAGAGACTGGGAGTGGACGTGGAGAGACAGGGGGTGGAGAGGACAGGGAGTGGACGTGGGAGTGGAGGACAGGGATTTGGACTCATGGAGCGACAGGGAGTGGAGAGGGACAGGGAGTTGGACGTTTGGAGAAGACCAGGGAGTGGACGTGGAGTGACAGGGCCGTGGACGTGGGAAGAGACAGGGACCGTGGACGTGGAGAGGGACAGGGAGTGGAGAGACAAGGGAGTGGACGTGGAGAGACAGGGAGTGGACGTGGAGGAGACAGGGAGGTGGACGTGGAGAGACAGGGAGTGGACGTGGAGAGACAGGAGTGGACGTGTGAGAGACAGGGAGTGGACGTGGAGAGACAGGAGTGGACGTGGAAAGACAGGGAAGTGGACGTGGAGAGACAGGGAGTGGACGTGGAGAGACAGGGAGTGGACCGTGGAGAGACAGGGAGTGGACGTGGAGAGACAGGGAGTGGAGAGACAGGGAGTGGACGTGGAGAGACAGGGAGTGGACGTGGAGAGACAGGGAGTGGAGAGACAGGGAGTGGAGAGACAGGGAGTGGAGTGGAGAGACAGGGAGTGGACGTGGAGAGACAGGGAGTGGACGTGGAGAGACAGGGAGTGGACGTGGAGAGACAGGGAGTGGACGTGGAGACAGGGAGTGGACGTGGAGAGACAGGGAGTGGACGTGGAGAGACAGGGAGTGGACGTGGAGAGACAGGGAGTGGACGTGGAGAGACAGGGAGTGGAGAGACAGGGAGTGGACGTGGAGGAGACAGGGAGTGGACGTGGAGAGACAGGGAGTGGACGTGGAGAGACAGGGAGTGGACGTGGAGAGACAGGGAGTGGACGTGGAGAGACAGGGAGTGGACGTGGAGAGACAGGGAGTGGAGAGACAGGGAGTGGACGTGGAGAGACAGGGAGTGGACGTGGAGAGACAGGGAGTGGACGTGGAGAGACAGGGAGTGGACGTGGAGAAGACAGGGAGTGGACGTGGAGAGACAGGAGTGGACCGTGGAGAGACAGGGAGTGGACGTGGAGAGACAGGGAGTGACGTGGAGAGACAGGGAGTGGAGAGACAGGGAGTGGACGTGGGAGAGACAGGGAGTGGACGTGGAGAGACAGGGAGTGGACGTGGAGACAGGGACGTGGACGTGAAGACAGGGAGTGGACCGGGAGAGACAGGGAGTGGACGTGGAGAGACAGGGAGTGGACGTGGAGAGACAGGGAGTGGAGTGGAGAGACAGGGAGTGGAGTGGAGAGACAGGGAGTGGACGTGGAGAGACAGGGAGTGGACGTGGAGTGACAGGGAGTGGACGTGGAGAGACAGGGAGTGGGACGTGGAGAGACAGGGAGTGGACGTGGAGAGACAGGGAGTGGACGTGGAGAGACAGGGAGTGGACCGGTGGAGAGACAGGGAGTGGACGTGGAGAGACAGGGAGTGGACGTGGAGAGACAGGGAGTGGACGTGGAGAGACAGGGAGTGGACGTGGAGAGACAGGGACGTGGAGAGGACAGGGAGGGACGTGGGAGAGACAGGGAGTGGACGTGGAGAGACAGGGATCTGGACGTGAGGAGACAGGAGTGACGTGGAGAGACCAGGGAGTGGACGTGGAGAGACAGGGAGTGGACGTGGAGAGACAGGGAGTGGACGTTGGAGAGACAGGGAGTGGACGTGGAGAGGACAGGGAGTCGAGAGACAGGGAGTTGGACGTGGAGAGACAGGGAGTGGACGTGAGAGACCAGGGAGTCGAGAGACAGGGAGTGGACGTGGAGAGACCGGGAGGTGGACGTGGAGAGACAGGGAGTGGACGTGGAGAGACAGGGAGTGGACGTGGAGAGACAGGGAGTGGACGTGGAGAGACAGGGAGTGGACGTGGAGAGACAGGGAGTGGGACGTGGAGAGACAGGGAGTGGGACGTGGAGAGACAGGAGTGGAGAGACAGGGAGTGGAGAGACAGGGAGTGGAGAGACAGGGAGTGGACGTGGAGAGACAGGGAGTGGACGTGGAGAGACAGGGAGTGGAGAGACAGGGAGTGGAGAGACAGGGAGTGGACGTGGAGAGACAGGGAGTGGACGTGGAGAGACAGGGAGTGGACGTGGAGAGACAGGGAGTGGACGTGGAGAGACAGGGAGTGGAGAGACAGGGAGTGGAGAGACAGGGAGTGGACGTGGAGAGACAGGGAGTGGACGTGGAGAGACAGGGAGTGGAGAGACAGGGAGTGGAGAGACAGGGAGTGGACGTGGAGAGACAGGGAGTGGACGTGGAGAGACAGGGAGTGGACGTGGAGAGACAGGGAGTGGAGAGACAGGGAGTGGAAGTGGAGAGACAGGGAGTGGACGTGGAGAGACAGGGAGTGGAGAGACAGGGAGTGGACGTGGAGAGACAGGGAGTGGACGTGGAGAGACAGGGAGTGGACGTGGAGAGACAGGGAGTGGAGAGACAGGGAGTGGACGTGGAGAGACAGGGAGTGGACGTGGAGAGACAGGGAGTGGACGTGGAGAGACAGGGAGTGGACGTGGAGAGACAGGGAGTGGACGTGGAGAGACAGGGAGTGGACGTGGAGTTACAGGGAGTGGACGTGGAGAGACAGGGAGTGGACGTGGAGAGACAGGGAGTGGAGAGACAGGGAGTGGACGTGGAGAGACAGGGAGTGGACATGGAGCGACAGGGAGTGGAGAGACAGGGAGTGGACGTGGAGAGACAGGGAGTGGACGTGGAGAGACAGGGAGTGGACGTGGAGAGACAGGGAGTGGACGTGGAGAGACAGGGAGTGGAGAGACAGGGAGTGGACGTGGAGAGACAGGGAGTGGACGTGGAGAGACAGGGAGTGGACGTGGAGAGACAGGGAGTGGACGTGGAGAGACAGGGAGTGGACGTGGAGAGACAGGGAGTGGACGTGGAGAGACAGGGAGTGGACGTGGAAAGACAGGGAGTGGACGTGGAGAGACAGGGAGTGGACGTGGAGAGACAGGGAGTGGACGTGGAGAGACAGGGAGTGGACGTGGAGAGACAGGGAGTGGAGAGACAGGGAGTGGATGTGGAGAGACAGGGAGTGGACGTGGAGAGACAGGGAGTGGAGAGACAGGGAGTGGAGAGACAGGGATTGGAGAGACAGGGAGTGGACGTGGAGAGACAGGGAGTGGACGTGGAGAGACAGGGAGTGGACGTGGAGAGACAGGGAGTGGACGTGGAGAGACAGGGAGTGGACGTGGAGAGACAGGGAGTGGACGTGGAGAGACAGGGAGTGGACGTGGAGAGACAGGGAGTGGACGTGGAGAGACAGGGAGTGGAGAGACAGGGAGTGGACGTGGAGAGACAGGGAGTGGACGTGGAGAGACAGGGAGTGGACGTGGAGAGACAGGGAGTGGACGTGGAGAGACAGGGAGTGGACGTGGAGAGACAGGGAGTGGAGAGACAGGGAGTGGAGAGACAGGGAGTGGAGGGACAGGGAGTGGAGAGACAGGGAGTGGAGAGACAGGGAGTGGAGAGACAGGGAGTGGACGTGGAGAGACAGGGAGTGGACGTGGAGAGACAGGGAGTGGACGTGGAGAGACAGGGAGTGGACGTGGAGAGACAGGGAGTGGACGTGGAGAGACAGGGAGTGGACGTGGAGAGACAGGGAGTGGACGTGGAGAGACAGGGAGTGGACGTGGAGAGACAGGGAGTGGACGTGGAGAGACAGGGAGTGGACGTGGAGAGACAGGGAGTGGACGTGGAGAGACAGGGAGTGGACGTGGAGAGACAGGGAGTGGACGTGGAGAGACAGGGAGTGGACGTGGAGAGACAGGGAGTGGACGTGGAGAGACAGGGAGTGGACGTGGAGAGACAGGGAGTGGACGTGGAGAGACAGGGAGTGGACGTGGAGAGACAGGGAGTGGACGTGGAGAGACAGGGAGTGGACGTGGAGAGACAGGGAGTGGAGAGACAGGGAGTGGACGTGGAGAGACAGGGAGTGGACGTGGAGAGACAGGGAGTGGACGTGGAGAGACAGGGAGTGGACGTGGAGAGACAGGGAGTGGACGTGGAGAGACAGGGAGTGGACGTGGAGAGACAGGGAGTGGACGTGGAGAGACAGGGAGTGGACGTGGAGAGACAGGGAGTGGACGTGGAGAGACAGGGAGTGGACGTGGAGAGACAGGGAGTGGACGTGGAGAGACAGGGAGTGGACGTGGAGAGACAGGGAGTGGACGTGGAGAGACAGGGAGATTCCCCGGGCTGTGTTTAAGACTGTCGCTGTATTTCCATGTATCTTGAAGTGTTCAATTATTTATTATTTATATTTTCATTGCTTCGAATGTATGTGAAAGTGGTTGGGATATTTGGAATAATATAGGAACCCAGGACTGATTGTGAAGTAAAGAGACCTCTTCATTATTATGATAAACGGAATTCTATGGAGGCTGTGCTGTTGTTGTGTGTAGACAGTATGTATGTGTTTTAATTTCTGATAATAATAATAATAATAATAATGATATGTTGACTGGGATATTGTAATTTGATATAGATATACAGTAGATATAGAGTACATGATTATAGCTAGCTTTGGAACTCCATTAAACCTGTTTTGAATTGATGTGGTTTGGTTACCTGCTATGACACCGATCCCGTCCTCGCAGTCGAAATCAGAGAACTCACTGTGAATCATTCTCTGGGACACTGGGAAGAAGAGCAAAAGAAGAAAAGAGAAAGATAGAAAGAGGAAGTGAAGAAAGGGTGAGAGGAATGTCTAGAGCCGCCTTGTCGTGACAGAATTCTGTTATCCTTTTTCACTAATCCACCACAGGTCAGTACGGGTCAGTACGGGTTAATACGGGTCAATACTGGTCAATACGGGTCAATACGGGTCAGTACGGGTCAGTACGGGTCAATACTGGTCAGTACGGGTCAGTACGGGTCAGTACGGGTCAATACTGGTCAGTACGGGTCAGTACGGGTCAATACTGGTCAGTACGGGTCAATACGGGTCAATACGGGTCAGTACGGGTCAGTATGGGTCAGTAAAGGTCAGTACGAGTCAATACAGGTCAGAACGGATCACTATGGGTCAGTACGGTTTAATATGGGTCAGTACGGGTAAATACTGGTCAATTCGGATCAGTTTAAGTTAGTACTGGTCAGTATGACTCAATACCGGTCAATACGGACCAGTACGAGTCAGTACAGGTCAATTTATTTCAGTATGGGTCAGTATGAGTCAAAACCAGTCAATACGGGTCAGTATGCGTCAGAACAGGTCAATATGGGTCAATACAAAATTAAATAAAATCAAATTGTATTTTTCACATGGCCGAATACAACAGGTGTAGAACTTACCATGAAATGCTTACTTACAAGCCCTTAAAAAAAATAAAAAAATCACTAAATAAACTAAAGTAAAAAATAAAAGAGCAACAATAAAATAACAATAACGAGGCTATATACAGGGGGTACCGGTACCGAGTCAAGGTGCGGGGGTACAGGTTAGTCAAGGTAATTGAGGTAATATTTACATGTAGGTAGAGTTAAAGTGACTATGCATTGATAATAGATAATAAACAGTGAGTAGCAGCAGTGTAAAAAAAAGGTGGAGGGGTCAATGCAAATAGTCCGGGTAGCCATTTGATTAGCTGTTCAGCAGTCTTATGGCTTGACAGTAGAAGCTGTTAAGAAGCCTTTTGACTAGACTTGGCGCTCCGGTACCGCTTGCCGTGCGGTAGCAGAGAGAACAGTCCATGACTTGGATGACTGGAGTCTTTGAACATTTTTAGGGCCTTCCTCTGACACCGCCTGGTATAGAGGTACTGGATGGCAGGAAGCTTGGCCCCAGTGATGTACTGAGCCGTACGCACTACCCTCTGTAGCGCCTTGTGGTCGGAGGCCGAGCAGTTGCCATACCAGGCTGGGATGCAACCAGTCAGGATGCTCTCGATGGTGCATCTGTATAACTTTTTGATGATCTGAGGACCCTTGCCAAACCTTTTCAGTCTCCTGAGGGGGAATAGGCATTGTCGTGCCCTCTTCATGACTGTCTTGGTGTGTTTGGACCATGATAGTTTGTTGGTGATGTGGACAGCACCGGTCAGTACGAATCAGTATGAGTCAATACAGGTCAATACGTGTCAGTATGATTCAGTAGAGGTCATTACGGGTCAGTACGGGTCAGTACGGTTCAGCACGGTTCAGCACGGGTCAGTACGAATCAGTACGGGTCAGTACAGGTAAATACGGGTCAGTAGGGGAAACTAATCTCTAATTGGGTCACAGGGACACACCTCACTGACACTGACTACATGGCCCACACAAAGCAAGAGGAAATGTGTCTCTCTCATCACAAAGTTTCGCTTGTTAATACAAGTACGGGTCAATATGGGTTAGTATGAGTCAGTACGGGTTAATACGGGTAAGTACGAAATAGTCAAACATATTTTTTTCATTAAATGTTTTAGTAATTCAGCAGACGTTCTTAACAAGAGCAAATTACAGGAGCAGTGAGGTTTAAGTGCCTTGCTCAAGTGGACATCGACAGATTTTTCACCTAGTTGGCTCGGTGATTTGAACAAGTGACCTTTCGGTTACTGGCCCATCGCTCTTAACTGCTAGTCTACCTTCTGCCCTCAATACGGGTCAGTTTGATTCAGTACGGGTCAATATGGGTCAGTACGGGTCAGTACGGGTCAATACTGGTCAGTACGGGTCAGTATTAGTCAGTAGGGGTCAAATCGGGTCAGTTCGGTTGAGTATGGGTCAGTACGGGTCAGTACCGTTCAGTATGAGTCAGTAGGGGTCAATACGGGTCAGTACGGGTCAGTATTGGTCAGTATTGGTCAGTAAGGGTCAATATGAGTCAATACTGGTCAGTATGGTTCAGTATGAGTCAATACCGGTCAATACGGGTCAGTATGAATCAGTAGAGGTCAATACGGGTCAATACTGGTCAGTATGAATCAGTAGAGGTCAATACGGGTCAATACGGGTCAGTATGAATCAGTAGAGGTCAATACGGTTCAGTATGAATCAGTAGAGATCAATGCGGGTCAATACTGGTCAGTACGGTTCAGTATGAGTCAGTACGGGTCAGTTTTGGTCAGTAAGGCTCAGTATGAGTCAATATCGGTCAATACAGGTCAGTATGAATCAGTACAGTTCAATACAGTTCAGTACAGGTCAGTAGGATTCAGTTTGGTTCAGTACGGGTCAGAAGGGGTCAATACGGGTCAATTCGGTTCAGATCGGGTCAATAGGTGTCAGTACACGTCAGTACAGGTCAGTAATGGTCAGTAAGGGTCAGTATGAGTCAATATCGGTCAATACGGGTCAGTATGAGTCAGCACAGGTCAATACGGTTCAGTACTGGTCAGCACAGGTCAGTACGGGTCAATAATGGTCAGTACGGGTCAGTACGGGTCAATACTGGTCAGTACGTGTCAATATTAGTCAGTACGGGTCAATACGGGTCAGTACAGGTCAGTACGGGTCAGTATTGGTCAGTAAGGGTCAATTTGAGTCAATATTGGTCAATACGGGTCAGTATGAATCAGCACTGGTCAATACGGGTCAGTACGGGTCAGTATTGGTCAATACGGGTCAGTATGAATCAGTAGAGGTCATTACATGTCAGTATGGGTCAGTATAGGTGAGTATTGGTCAATAACGGCCAGTACGGGTCATTACGGGTCAATACTGGACAGTACGGCTCAGTATGAGTCAATACCGGTCAATACGGGTCAGTATGAATCAGTAGAGGTCAATACGGGTCAATACGGGTCAGTACGGTTCAGTATGAGTCAGTACGGGTCAATACGGGTCAATTCTGGTCAGTACGGCTCAGTACGTGCCAATACTGATCAATACGGGTCAATTCGGGTCAGTACCGGTCAATACTGGTCAGTACGGGTCAGTATTAGTCAGTACGGGTCAGTATGAATCCGTACAGGTCAATATGGATCAGTACGGTTCAGTACGATACAGTATGCTTCATTACACGTCAATACGGGTCAACACGGGACAGTACGCGTCAGTACAGTATAATACGGGTCAGTATGGGTCACTACAGGTCAACACGGCTCCGTACGAATCAGTATGGGTAAGTACGGGTAAATACCGGTCAATACGGGTCAGAACGAGTCAGTATGGGTCACTACGGGTCAGAATGGGTCAATAAGGGTCAGTATGGGTAAGTACGGGTAAATACCGGTCAATACGGGTCAGAACGAGTCAGTATGGGTCACTACGGGTCAGAATGGGTCAATAAGGGTCAGTATGGGTAAGTACGGGTAAACAAGGGTCAGTACGGGTCAGTATGGGTCAGTATTGGTCAGAAATGGTCTGTATTGGTCAATACCGGTCAATACGGGTCAGTATGAATCAGTACAGGTCAATACGGGTCATTACGGGTCAATACTGGTCAATACGGGTCAGTATGAATCATTACGGGTCAATACTGGTCAGTGCGGGTCAGTATTAGTCAGTTAGGGTCAGTACGTGTCAATACTTGTCAGTACGGGTCAATTCGGGTCAGTACGGGTCAGTATGGGTCAATACTGGTCATTACGGGTCAGAATTAGTCAGTACGGGTCATTATGAAACAGTAAAGGTCAATACGGGTCAGTTAGGGTAAGTACTGTTCAGTATGGGTCAGTACGGGTCAATTCGGGACAGTATTAGTCAATACGGGTCAATGTTAGTCAGTACGGGTCAATACGGGTCAGTACAGGTCAGTACGTGTTAGTATTGGTCAGTAAGGGTCAGTATGCATCATTACAAGTCAATACCGGTCAATACGGGACTGTATGAATCAGTACAGGTCAATACTGGTCAGTACGGTTCAGTATGGGTCAGTACGGGTCAGTACGGGTCAATACGGGTCAATTCGGGTCAGTACTCGGTGCCTCCCGAGTGGCGCAGTGGTCTAAGGCACTGCATCACAGTGCTGGCTCTGTCGTAGCCGGCCGCGACCGGGAGACCCATGGGGCGGCGCACAATTGGCCCAGGGTAGGGGAGGGAACTGATGTAGCTCAGTTGGTAGAGCATGGCGTTTGCAACGCCATGATTGTGGGTTCGATTCCCACGGGGGGTATGAAAACTAAAAAAAATTATGTATGCACTCACTAACTGTAAGTCGCTCTGGACGGGTCAATTCGGGTCAGTACGATGTGTGGTGCTAGAAGAGACATGGTTAGGTGTGTGGCGCTGGAAGAGACATGGGTAGGTGTGGTGCTGGTGGAGAGCTGGTTAGGTGTGTGGTGCTGGTGGAGAGATGGTTAGGTGTGTGGTGCTGGTGGAGAGATGGATAGGTGTGGTGCTGGTGGAGAGATGGTTAGGTGTGTGGGGCTGGAGGAAAGATGGTTAGGTGTGGTGTTGGTGGAGACATGGTGTGGTGTTGGTGGAGACATGGTTAGGTGTGGTGTTGGTGGAGACATGGTTAGGTGTGCTGCTGGTGGAGACATGGTTAGGTGTGCTGCTGGTGGAGACATGGTTAGGTGTGGTGCTGGTGTACACATGGTTAGGTGTTCTGCTGGTGGAGACATGGTTAGGTGAGGTGCTGATGGAGACATGGTTAGGTGTGGTGCTGGTAGAGACATGATTAGGTGTGGTGCTGGTGTACACATGGTTATGTGTGGTGCTGGTGGAGAGATGGTAAGGTGTGGTGCTGATGGTGACATGGTTAGGTGTGGTGCTGATGGTGACATGGTTAGGTGTGGTGCTGGTGGAGACATGGTTAGGTGTGGTGCTGGTGGAGACATGGTTAGGTGTGGTGCTGGTGGAGACATGGTTAGGTGTGCTGCTGGTGGAGACATGGTTAGGTGTGGTGCTGGTGGAGACATGGTTAGGTGAGGTGCTGGTGGAGACATGGCTAAGTGTGGTGCTGGTGTACACATGGTTAGGTGTGCTGCTGGTGGAGACATGGTTAGGTGTGGTGCTGGTGGAGACATGGTTAGGTGTGGTGCTGGTGGAGACATGGTTAGGTGTGCTGCTGGTGGAGACATGGTTAGGTGTGGTGCTGGTGGAGACATGTAACGTGTGGTAATGGTAGAGACATGGTTAGGTGTGGTGCTGGTGTACACATGGTTAGGTGTGGTGCTGGTGGAGACATGGTTAGGTGTGCTGCTGGTGGAGACATGGTTAGGTGTGGTGCTGGTGGAGACATGGTTAGGTGTGGTGCTGGTGGAGACAAGGTTAGGTGTGGTGCTGGTGGAGACATGGTTAGGTGTGGTAATGGTAGAGACATGGTTAGGTGTGGTGCTGGTGTACACATGGTTAGGTGTGGTGCTGGTGGAGACATGGTTAGGTGTGGTGCTGGTGTACACATGGTTAGGTGTGGTGCTGGTGGAGACATGGTTAGGTGTGGTGCTGGTGTACACATGGTTAGGTGTGGTGCTGGTGGAGACATGGTTAGGTGTGTTGCTGGTGGTGACATGGTTAGGTGTGGTGCTGGTGGAGACATGGTTAGGTGCTGGTGGAGACATGGTTAGGTGTGGTGCTGGTGTACACATGGTTAGGTGTGGTGCTGGTGGAGACATGGTTAGGTGTGGTGCTGGTGGTGACATGGTTAGGTGTGGTGCTGGTGGAGACATGGTTAGGTGTTGGTAGAGACATGGTTAGGTGTGGTGCTGGTGGAGAGATGGTTAGGTGTGGTGTTGGTGGAGAGATGGTTAGGTGTGGTGTTGATGGAGACATGGTTAGGTGTGCTGCTGGTGGAGACATGGTTAGGTGTGGTGCTGGTAGAGACATGGTTAGGTGTGGTGCTGGTTTACACATGGTTAGGTGTGGTGCTGGTGGAGACATTAGGTGTGGTGCTGGTGTACACATGGTTAGGTGTGGTGCTGGTGGAGACATGGTTAGGTGTTGGTAGAGACATGGTTAGGTGTGGTGGTGGTGAAGAGATGGTTAGGTGTGGTGCTGGTGAAGACATGGTTAGGTGTGGTGCTGGTGGAGACATGGTTAGGTGTGGTGCTGGTGGAGACATGGTTAGGTGTGGTGCTGGTAGAGACATGGTTAGGTGTGGTGCTGGTTTACACATGGTTAGGTGTGGTGCTGGTGGAGACATGATTAGGTGTGGTGTTGGTGTACACATGGTTAGGTGTGATGCTGGTAGATACATGGTTAGGTGTGCTACTGGTGGAGACATGGTTAGGTGTGGTGTTGGTGGAGACATGGTTATGTGTGCTGCTGGTGGAGACATGGTTAGGTGTGCTGCTGGTGGAGACATGGTTAGGTGTGCTGCTGGTGGAGACATGGTTAGGTGTGCTGCTGGTGGAGACATGGTTAGGTGTGGTGTTGGTGGAGACATGGTTAGGTGTGGTGTTGGTGGAGACATGGTTAGGTGTGGTGTTGGTGGATACATGGTTAGGTGTGGTGTTGGTGGAGACATGGTTAGGTGTGGTGCTGGTGGAGACATGGTTAGGTGTGCTGCTGGTGGAGACATGGTTAGGTGTGCTGCTGGTGGAGAGATGGTTAGGTGTGGTGCTGGTGGAGACATGGTTAGGTGTGCTGCTGGTGGAGACATGGTTAGGTGTGGTGTTGGTGGAGAGATGGTTAGGTGTGGTGCTGGTGGAGACATGGTTAGGTGTGCTACTGGTGGAGACATGGTTAGGTGTGGTGTTGGTGGAGACATGGTTAGGTGTGCTGCTGGTGGAGACATGGTTAGGTGTGCTGCTGGTGGAGACATGGTTAGGTGTGGTGTTGGTGGAGACATGGTTAGGTGTGGTGTTGGTGGAGACATGGTTAGGTGTGGTGTTGGTGGAGACATGGTTAGGTGTGGTGCTGGTGGAGACATGGTTAGGTGTGCTGCTTGTGTACACATGGTTAGGTGTGGTGCTGGTGGAGACATGGTTAGGTGTGCTGCTGGTGGAGACATGGTTAGGTGTGGTGTTGGTGGAGACATGGTTAGGTGTGGTGCTGGTGTAAACATGGTTAGGTGTGGTGCTGGTGGAGACATGGTTAGGTGTGCTGCTTGTGGAGACATGGTTAGGTGTGGTGTTGGTGGAGACATTGGTTAGGTGTGGTGTGGTGGAGACATGGTTAGGTGTGTTGTGGTGGTGACATGGTTAGGTGTGGTGCTGGTGGAGACATGGTTAGGTGCTGGTGGGGAGACATGGTTAGGTGTGGTGATGGTGTACACATGGTTAGGTGTGGTGCTGGTGGAGACATGGTTAGGTGTGGTGCTGGTGGTGACATGGTTAGGTGTGGTGCTGGTGGAGACATGGTTAGGTGTTGGTAGAGACATGGTTAGGTGTGGTGCTGGTGGAGAGATGGTTAGGTGTGGTGTTGGTGGAGAGATGGTTAGGTGTGGTGTTGATGGAGACTTGGTTAGGTGTGCTGTGTGGTGGAGACATGGTTAGGTGTGGTGCTGGTAGAGACATGGTTAGGTGTGGTGCTGGTTTTACACATGGTTAGGTGTGGTGCTGGTGGAGACATTAGGTGTGGTGCTGGTGTACACATGGTTAGGTGTGGTGCTGGTGGAGACATGGTTAGGTGTTGGTAGAGACATGGTTAGGTGTGGTGGTGGTGAAGAGATGGTTAGGTGTGGTGCTGGTGAAGACATGGTTAGGTGTGGTGCTGGTGGAGACATGGTTAGGTGTGGTGCTGGTGGAGACATGGTTAGGTGTGGTGCTGGTAGAGACATGGTTAGGTGTGGTGCTGGTTTACACATGGTTAGGTGTGGTGCTGGTGGAGACATGATTAGGTGTGGTGTTGGTGTACACATGGTTAGGTGTGATGCTGGTAGATACATGGTTAGGTGTGCTACTGGTGGAGACATGGTTAGGTGTGGTGTTGGTGGAGACATGGTTATGTGTGCTGCTGGTGGAGACATGGTTAGGTGTGCTGCTGGTGGAGACATGGTTAGGTGTGCTGCTGGTGGAGACATGGTTAGGTGTGCTGCTGGTGGAGACATGGTTAGGTGTGGTGTTGGTGGAGACATGGTTAGGTGTGGTGTTGGTGGAGACATGGTTAGGTGTGGTGTTGGTGGATACATGGTTAGGTGTGGTGTTGGTGGAGACATGGTTAGGTGTGGTGCTGGTGGAGACATGGTTAGGTGTGCTGCTGGTGGAGACATGGTTAGGTGTGCTGCTGGTGGAGAGATGGTTAGGTGTGGTGCTGGTGGAGACATGGTTAGGTGTGCTGCTGGTGGAGACATGGTTAGGTGTGGTGTTGGTGGAGAGATGGTTAGGTGTGGTGCTGGTGGAGACATGGTTAGGTGTGCTACTGGTGGAGACATGGTTAGGTGTGGTGTTGGTGGAGACATGGTTAGGTGTGCTGCTGGTGGAGACATGGTTAGGTGTGCTGCTGGTGGAGACATGGTTAGGTGTGGTGTTGGTGGAGACATGGTTAGGTGTGGTGTTGGTGGAGACATGGTTAGGTGTGGTGTTGGTGGAGACATGGTTAGGTGTGGTGCTGGTGGAGACATGGTTAGGTGTGCTGCTTGTGTACACATGGTTAGGTGTGGTGCTGGTGGAGACATGGTTAGGTGTGCTGCTGGTGGAGACATGGTTAGGTGTGGTGTTGGTGGAGACATGGTTAGGTGTGGTGCTGGTGTAAACATGGTTAGGTGTGGTGCTGGTGGAGACATGGTTAGGTGTGCTGCTTGTGGAGATATGGTTAGGTGTGGTGTTGGTGGAGACATGGTTAGGTGTGGTGTTGGTGGAGACATGGTTAGGTGTGGTGCTGGTGGAGACATGGTTAGGTGTGGTGCTGGTGGAGACATGGTTAGGTGTGCTGCTGGTGGAGACATGGTTAGGTGTGGTGTTGGTGGAGACATGGTTAGGTGTGGTGTTGGTGGAGACATGGTTAGGTGTGGTGCTGGTGGAGACATGGTTAGGTGTGCTGCTGGTGGAGACATGGTTAGGTGTGCTGCTTGTGGAGACATGGTTAGGTGTGGTGCTGGTGGAGACATGGTTAGGTGTCTGTAGCTCAGCTGGTGGAGCACGGCGCTTGTAACGCCAAGGTAGTGGGTTCGATCCCCGGGACCACCCATACACAAAAATGTATGCACGCATGACTGTAAGTCGCTTTGGATAAAAGCGTCTGCTAAATGGCATATTATTATTATTATTATTATTTATTATATTATAGGTGTGGTGCTGGTGGAGACATGGTTAGGTGTGGTGCTGGTGGAGACATGGTTAGGTGTGGTGCTGGTGGAGACATGGTTAGGTGTGGTGCTGGTGGAGACATGGTTAGGTGTGGTGCTGGTGGAGACATGGTTAGGTGTGCTGCTGGTGGAGACATGGTTAGGTGTGGTGCTGGTGGAGACATGGTTAGGTGTGCTGCTGGTGGAGACATGGTTAGGTGTGCTGCTGGTGGAGACATGGTTAGGTGTGGTGCTGGTGGAGACATGGTTAGGTGTGTGATGGGACTGGGACCTACTCTGTAACCTCCTAGAGGGGCTCTCTCCCTGCAGTAGTTTCCTCTGCATGTAGGGTGAGGGGTTGGGCATTGGCATGAAGGATATATCGTGGGTCTGCAACTTGTACCAGTGGGCTGTGTCGTCCATCAGGGCTGTCTCCAGTTCTATGAGGATCTGACAACACAACACATTTATTCACTGACTTAGCAGAAGGAATAACAAATCATGTAAACATGTGATCCAAACAGAAACATTGGGCTGATGCTCTCTTCTGTCAAAGATCAAAGTTCAAGGGTTACAATTATCAAATTGCAGAAGGAGAGCAAACAAATTCCAAATACAACATCTAACCCTAAATCTAAATCTACAAAGACTATTTCTGTATCATTTGTAAAAGTGAGAACAATCTGTACATCCCAGTGTAGCTACTTGAATCATGATCAGATGATGTATTGTTTCTGATGTATGTCATGTTACAGTATGTTACATTATGTTATCTGTTGTGTTATGATAACTTCTGTTGTGTTACATTATGTTACATTATGTTATGTTGTGTTACATGATGTTATGTTACATTATGTTATGTTGTGTCATATTTTTTTATTTTTTTTATTTCACCTTTATTTAACCAGGTAAGCCAGTTGAGAACAAGTTCTCATTTACAACTGCGACCTGGCCAAGATAAAGCAAAGCAGTGCGATAAAAACAACACAGAGTTACATGTGAGGTAAAACAAAACATAAAGTCAAAAATACAACAGAAAAAATATATACAGTGTGTGCAAATGTAGTAAGTTATGGAGGTAAGGCAATAAATAGGCTATAGTGCAAAATAATTACAATTAGTATTAACACTGGAACGATAGAGATGATGTGCAAATAGAGATACTGGGGTGCAAATGAGCAAAATAAATAACAATATGGGGATGAGGTAGTTTGGTGGGCTAATTTCAGGTGGGCTGTGTACAGGTGCAGTGATCGGTAAGGTGCTCTGACAACTGATGCTTATAGTTAGTGAGGGAGATAAGAGTCTCCAGCTTCAGAGATTTTTGCAATTTGTTCCAGTCATTGGCAACAGAGAACTGGAAGGAATGGCGGCCAAAGGAGGTGTTGGCTTTGGGGATGACCAGTGAGATATACCTGCTGGAGCGCATACTACGGGTGGGTGTTGCTATGGTGACCAATGAGCTAAGATAAGGCGGGGATTTGCCTAGCAGTGATTTATAGATGGCCTGGAGCCAGTGGGTTTGGCGACGAATATGTAGTGAGGACCAGCCAACAAGAGCGTACAGGTCACAATGGTGGGTAGTATATGGGGCTTTGGTGACAAAACGGATGGCACTGTGTTAGACTACATCCAATTTGCTGAGTAGAGTGTTGGAGGCTATTTTGTAAATGACATCGCCGAAGTCAAGGATCGGTAGGATAGTCAATTTTACGAGGGCATGTTTGGCAGAATGAGTGAAGGAGGCTTTGTTGCGAAATAGGAAGCCGATTCTAGATTTAACTTTGGATTGGCGATGCTTAATGTGAGTCTGGAAGGAGAGTTTGCAGTCTAACCAGACACCTAGGTATTTGTAGTTGTCCACATACTTTAAGTCAGACCCACCGAGAGTAGTCATTCTAGTCGGGCGGGCGGGTGCAAGCAGCGTTCGATTGAAGAGCATGCATTTAGTTTTGCCAGCGTTTAAGAGCAGTTGGAGGCTACTGAAGGCGTGTTGTATGGCATTGAAGCTCGTTTGGAGGTTTGTTAACACAGTGTCCAATGAAGGGCCAGATGTATACAAAATGGTGTCGTCTGCGTAGAGGTGGATCTGAGAGTCACCAGCAGCAAGAGCGACATCATTGATATATACGGAGAAAAGAGTCGGCCCGAGAATTGAACCCTGTGGCACCCCCATAGAGACTGCCAGAGGTCCAGACAACAGGCCCTCCGATTTGACACATTGAACTCTATCTGAGAAGTAGTTGGTGAACCAGGCGAGGCAGTCATTTGAGATATTATGTTGTGTTATGCAAGATTATGTTATTGTGTAATGTTTCTTACCCCTCCCATGAATTCACTCTCTTCCTCTCTGACCCTGGCCTGGTCCCACAAAGTGATCTCCAGCATGCGCTCTCTAAACTCCCTCCAGTGGACCGGCATGTACATGAACGTCTGGTTCCATTTAGGCTCCATGGATTTCTTCACCGTTTTCGTTCTCCTTTTGCTTTTGTCACTAGAAGGAAGGATACCATATCATTTACAACTACAGTTTATGGGAGTAATATAACCATGGTATAAGACAATAAAACAACCATGGTATAAGACAATAAAACAACCATGGTATAAGACAATAAAACAACCATGGTATAAGACAATAAAACAACCATGGTATAAGACAATAAAACAACCATGGTATAAGACAATAAAACAACCATGGTATAAGACAATAAAACAACCATGGTATAAGACAATAAAACAACCATGGTATAAGACAATAAAACAGCCATGGTATAAGACAATAAAACAACCATGGTATAAGACAATAAAACAACCATGGTATAAGACAATAAAACAACCATGGTATAAGACAATAAAACAACCATGGTATAAGACAATAAAACAACCATGGTATAAGACAATAAAACAACCATGGTATAAGACAATAAAACAACCATGGTATAAGACAATAAAACAACCATGGTATAAGACAATAAAACAGCCATGGTATAAGACAATAAAACAACCATGGTATAAGACAATAAAACAACCATGGTATAAGACAATAAAACAACCATGGTATAAGACAATAAAACAACCATGGTATAAGACAATAAAACAACCATGCTATAAGACAATAAAACAACCATGGTATAAGACAATAAAACAACCATGGTATAAGACAATAAAACAACCATGGTATAAGACAATAAAACAACCATGGTATAAGACAATAAAACAACCATGGTATAAGACAATAAAACAACCATGGTATAAGACAATAAAACAACCATGGTATAAGACAATAAAACAACCATGGTATAAGACAATAAAACAACCATGGTGTAAGACAATAAAACAACCATGGTATAAGACAATAAAACAACCATGGTATAAGACAATAAAACAACCATGGTATAAGACAATAAAACAACCATGGTATAAGACAGAACATGGAATGTTGTTGATTCCTACCTTCTGTCTGGGAGGAAGTATATTTTAACATATGGATTCCTGGGCCGGCCGTCTGCCCTAGAAGGAAAGTCTTTAGCTCCCAGGATTGTGACGATGAGCTGGTGACCCACCTTGTCGTACCACAGTTTGACCTGGAAGGAGAGCAGAGTGGTGTTACTATGATCTGATGAACTCTGATGTGTTGGAAGGGTCTAACATTAACACAGAGCATTTAGCAGCCTAGCATTACAGCACAGCACTGGTCTCTTTTAGGAAAAGTTTATTAGAAGCCAACATCAAGGCACAGATTGGGTTAGGGTTAGGGTTAGGGTTGGGGTTGGGGTTGGGGTTGGGGTTGGGGTTGGGGTTAGGGTTATACTAGGGTTAGGGTTATGGTTAGGGTTTCAATGACTGACAGGCAGAATAAGCAGTTCACTATAGTTGATGTTTTCTTGGCAAACAAAAAAGAAATGATGAAAAACAATTCAAAATGCTTGACCCAGATTTCAAACTTATAAGAAAACGCTTTGAAAATATTTAAAACTCAAAAGAAAATGTTTTGAAAGTCTCCGTTGCTGTTTTTTTGAAAAACAAATTATGGTCAAGCAAAACAATTAGCCAAGATGGAAAACTCTAGCTGTCCAACCCAGAGTAACCCTAACCCTAACCCTAACCCAACCCAGAGTAACCCTAACCCTAACCCTAACCCTAACCCAACCCAGAGTAACCCTAACCCTAACCATTTTTTGCAAAACAAATTATGGTCAAGCAAAACAATTAGCCAAGATGGAAAACTCTAGCTGTCCAACCCAGAGTAACCCTAACCCTAACCCTAACCCTAACCCAACCCAGAGTAACCCTAACCCTAACCCTAACCCTAACCCAACCCAGAGTAACCCTAACCCTAACCCTAACCCAACCCAGAGTAACCCTAACCCTAACACTAAAACTAACCCTAACCTTAACCCTAACCCTAACCCTAACCCTAACCCAGAGTAACCCTAACCCAACCCAGAGTAACCCTAACCCAACCCAGAGTAACCCTAACCCTAACCCTAACCCAACCCAGAGTAACCCTAACCCTTACAATTTATTGCAGCAAACTTCCTGCAAGTGTGTGGCAAATTTGCTGCAAACTAAATAGTCTGCCACAAAATGTTGTTGAAGTTTGCAAATGTTTGCCACTAGTGGTGAATCTGCGGCAAACCTTTGGCAACAATAATATTTATTGCCATTAGTGGCAAACAGTTTGCCAGAGTTTTTTTTTCTGGCAGACAATTCTCTCAAGATTCTATTTGAATCTGCGGCAAACCTGTGGCAGCAACATTTATTGCCACTAGTGTCAAACAGTTTACCAGAAGACGTTCCAAGACCAGTAACCTTTGATGTGTGTGTGTGTGTGTGTTGTCACCTAAGATAGCTGAAGTGTGTCAGTGAATGTGAATATATATTGATTGATCTATTGATTAGCTCTGTCTGATAGATCTGGTGTTTTTATTTTATCCAACCTTTATTTATACTGGTTTTTCTCATTGAGATCAAATCTATTTTTCAAGAGAGACCAACAGCAGCAAAGTTTCAGACAAAACTATTTACACACACTAACACAACATTGAACAAAACTATAGACACACATACAGTACAACAATTACATATTACGTAAAGAAACACAAATGTCATAACTAATACCACTTAAGAGAGACAGTGTCACACACACGCATGCTTTGTATTTCTCCAATTGCAATCTGAGTGGCACATCAAGTGAATAATATGAAACAATTCTAATAATCAATCCTATTTTATGAAATTGTATCTTGTGAAATAATACATATTTAGACAATAGGTGTTCGTTTCAATGTGCTATTAATTTTTATAATATATTCTTGTACATTCTCTGACGTGATGTACAGTGCCTTTGGAAAGTATTCAGACCCCTTGACTTTTTACAGATTTTGTTACGTTACAGCCTTATTCTAAAATGGAATTAAAAAAATAAGAATCCTCATTAATCTACACATAATACCCCATAATGACAAAGCAAAAACAGGTTTGTAGAACATTTTGCAATTAAAATAAATAAAAATAAATGAAATAATACATTTGCATAAGTATTCAGACACTTTACTCAGTACTTTGTTGAAGCACATTTGGCAGCGATTACAGCCTCGAATCTTCTTGGGTATGACGCTACAAGCTTGGCACACCTGTATTTGGGGAGTTTCTCCCATTCTTCTCTGCAGATCCTCTCAAGCTCTGTCAGGTTGGATGGGGAGCGTCGCTGCACAGCTATTTTCAGGTCTCTCCAGAGATGTTCAATCAGGTTCAAGTCCGGGCTCTGGCTGGGCCACTCAAGGACATTCAGAGACTTGTCCTGAAGCCACTCCTGCTTTGTCTTGGCTGTGTGCTTAGGGTCGTTGTCCTGTTGGAAGGTGAACCTTCGCCCCAGTCGGAGCTCTGGAGCAGGATTTCATCAAGGAGCTCTCTGTAATTTGCTCCGTTCATCTTTGCCTCGATCCTGACTTGTCTCGCAGTCCATGATGCTGAAAAACATCCCCACAGCATGATACTGCCACCACCATGCTTCACCGTAGGGATGGTGCCAGGTTTCCTCCAGACGTGACGCTTGATATTCAGGCCAAAGAGTTCAATATTGGGATCATTAAACCAGAGAATCTTGTTTCTCATGGTCTGAGAGTCCTTTAGGTGCCTTTTGGCAAACTCCAAGCGTGCTGTCATGTGCCTTTTACTGAGGAGTGGCTTCCGTCTGGCCACTCTACCTTAAAAGCCTGATTGGTGGAGTGCTGCAGAGATGGTTGTCCTTCTGAAAGATTCTCCCATCTCCACAGAGGAACTCTGGAGCTCTGTCAGAGTGACTATCAGGTTCTTGGTCACCTCCTTGACCAAGGCCCTTCTCCCCCGATTGCTCAGTTTGGCTGGGTTGCCAGCTCTAGGAACAGCCTTGGTGGTTCCAAACTTTTCCATTTGAGAATAATGGAGGCCAATGTGTTCTTGGGGACCTTCAATGCTGCAGACATTTTTTGTACCCTTCCCCAGATCAGTGCTTCGACACAATCCTGTCTCGGTGCTCTACGGACAATTCCATCGACCTCATGGCTTGGTTTTTGCTCTGACATGCACTGTCAACTGTGGGACCTTATATAGACAGGTGTGTGCCTTTTCAAATCATGTCCAATCAATTGAATTCCCCACCAGTGGACTCCAATCAAGTTGTAGAAACATCTCAAGGATGATCAATCGAAACAGGATGCACATAAACTCAATTTCGAGTCTCATTGCAAAGGGTCTGAGTACTTATGTAAATAAGGTATTTCTGTTTTATATTTTTAATACATTTGCAAAAGTTTCTAAAAACCTGTTTTCACTTTGTCGTTATGGGGTATTGTGTGTAGATTGATGAGGATTTATATTTATTTAATCCATTTTAGAATTAGGCTGTAATGTAACAAAATGTGGATACTTGCGTACAAGGATTTTCTCAGAGCTGCTTATGAGAACCTTAACGACTTTGTACCTAGCCAGTGGGCATTCCGGTGGGGTACCCCCACCCAGGTAGTGGCAGTGCCTTCAACACTAG
Organism: Coregonus ussuriensis; assembly: GCA_031479575.1. Lineage (NCBI taxonomy): Eukaryota > Metazoa > Chordata > Actinopteri > Salmoniformes > Salmonidae > Coregonus > Coregonus ussuriensis. Next base: position 2,560,563 of record CM062480.1, on the reverse strand, counting down.
CTGCAGTAACCAATGGGGAGGGGGTCACAGTCGGACAATCTGGGAGGGGGTCACAGCCGGACAATCAGAGAGGGGGCAAATTATTGTGTTCCTGGTGGCACAAAATAATCAAAAGTCTGACTGCAAAGCGATGCTTGGGAAAATGGTCACAACGGGGGACCAGCATGTGTGTGTTTCAGGGCAGGGGGGTGTATCTGAGCTCCATCAGATTGGACTTGACATTGGTTAATCAAATCTCCCCATTCTTGCTACATTTTGCCTTCTCAAACAGGCTCGGGGATGGAACAACTTACATTTACATTTTTACATTTTAGTCATTTAGCAGACGCTCTTATCCAGAGCGACTTACAGGAGCAATTAGGGTTAAGTGCCTTGCTCAAGGGCACATTAACGTCATTTAGCAGACGCTCTTAGCCAGAGCGACTCACAAATTGGTGCGTTCACCCTATAGCCAGTGGGATAACCACTTTACAATTGGGGGGGGGGGGGGGGGGGGGGGGGGTAGAAGGATTCCTTTATCCTATCCCAGGTATTCCTTAAAGAGGTGGAGTTTCAAATGTCTCCGGAAGGTGGTGAGTGACTCCGCTGTCCTGGCGTCGTGAGGGAGCTTGTTCCACCATTGGGGTGCCAGAGCAGCGAACAGTTTTGACTGGGCTGAGCGGGAACTATGCTTCCGCAGAGGAAGGGGAGCCAGCAGGCCAGAGGTGGATGAGCGCAATGCCCTCGTTTGGGTGTAGGGACTGATCAGAGCCTGAAGGTACAGAGGTGCCGTTCCCTTCACTGCTCCATAGGCAAGCACCATGGTCTTGTAGCGGATGCGAGCTTCAACTGGAAGCCAGTGGAGTGTGCGGAGGAGGGGGGTGACGTGAGAGAACTTGGGAAGGTTGAACACCAGACGGGCTGCGGCATTCTGGATGAGTTGTAGGGGTTTAATGGCACAGGCAGGGAGGCCAGCCAACAGCGAGTTGCAGTAGTCCAGACGGGAGATGACAAGTGCCTGGATTAGGACCTGTGCCGCTTCCTGTGTAAGGCAGGGTCGTACTCTCCGAATGTTGTAGAGCATGAACCTGCAGGAGCGGGTCACCGCCTTGATGTTGGCGGAGAACGACAGGGTGTTGTCCAGGGTCACGCCTAGGCTCTTCGCACTCTGGGAGGAGGACACAGCGGAGTTGTCAACCGTGATGGCGAGATCATGGAACGGGCAGTCCTTCCCCGGGAGGAAGAGCAGCTCCGTCTTGCCAGGGTTCAGCTTGAGGTGGTGATCCGTCATCCATACTGATATGTCTGCCAGACATGCAGAGATGCGATTCGCCACCTGGGTTCAACAACTGTTGAACATCTGAGCTTGTGGTTGTTTGTGGGGGAAGGGTGGGGAGTGTGTGTGTGTGTGTGTGTGTGTGTGTGATGTGTGTGATGTGTGTGATGTGTGTGATGTGTGTGTGTGTGTGTGTGTGTGTGTGTGTGATGTGTGTGTGTGTGTGTGTGTGTGTGTGTGTGTGTGTGTGTGTGTGTGTGTGTGTGTGTGTGTGTGTGTTGTGTGTTGTGTGCGTGTGAGTGTGTATCCCACATCTGTTGATATGGAGTAATTATGTTAAGGAGTGGTCCTCTGTAGCTCAACTGGTAGAGCACGGCGCTTGTAACGCCAAGGTAGTGGGTTCGATCCCCGGGACCACCCATACACAAAAATGTATGCACGCATGACTGTAAGTCGCTTTGGATAAAAGCGTCTGCTAAATGGCATATTATTATTATTTATTATTATAAGGACAATATAAAGTAGGATGAATCACAATAATTGTTTGCCAAAAATCTATTTTTTTTTAATGGCTCCAGGTTATAGGGTTAGGGTTACATTAACCAACCCTAACCCTAACCCTAACCCTAACCCAATCCAGGTTATAGGGTTACATTAACCAACCCTAACCCTAACCCTAACCCAATCCAGGTTATAGGGTTACATTAACCAACCCTAACCCTAACCCTAACCCAATCCAGGTTATAGGGTTACATTAACCAACCCTAACCCTAACCCTAACCCTAACCCAATCCAGGTTATAGGGTTACATTAACCAACCCTAACCCTAACCCTAACCCTAACCCAATCCAGGTTATAGGGTTACATTAACCAACCCTAACCCTAACCCAATCCAGGTTATAGGGTTACATTAACCAACCCTAACCCTAACCCTAACCCAATCCAGGTTATAGGGTTACATTAACCAACCCTAACCCTAACCCTAACCCTAACCCAATCCAGGTTAAAGGGTTACATTAACCAACCCTAACCCTAACCCTAACCCAATCCAGGTTATAGGGTTACATTAACCAACCCTAACCCTAACCCTAACCCTAAACCAATCCAGGTTATAGGGTTACATTAACCAACCCTAACCCTAACCCAATCCAGGGTTATAGGGTTATATTAACCAACCCTAACCCTAACCCTAACCCTAACCCAATCCAGGTTATAGGGTTACTTTAACCAACCCTAACCCTAACCCTAACCCAATCCAGGTTATAGGGTTACATTAACCAACCCTAACCCTAACCCTAACCCAATCCAGGTTATAGGGTTACATTAACCAACCCTAACCCAAACCAATCCAGGTTATAGGGTTACATTAACTAACCCTAACCCTAACCCTAACCCAATCCAGGTTATAGGGTTACATTAACCAACCCTAACCCTAACCCTAACCCAATCCAGGTTATAGGGTTACATTAACCAACCCTAACCCTAACCCTAACCCAATCCAGGTTATAGGGTTACATTAACCAACCCTAACCCTAACCCTAACCCAATCCAGGTTATAGGGTTACATTAACCAACCCTAACCCTAACCCTAACCCAATCCAGGTTATAGGGTTACATTAACCAACCCTAACCCTAACCCTAACCCAATCCAGGTTATAGGGTTATATTAACCAACCCTAACCCTAACCCTAACCCTAACCCAATCCAGGTTATAGGTAACACTCCTTAGCAGGAACTGCATACATTATTATGTATATTATTTGTTAATTGGGGAAATAAATTCAGATATGCAAGATTTTTTATATATACTGTGTTGGAAATGCTTTTGGTGGTTGATCTGCTTCTGTTCTGTGGGTGGCACTGTGTGCTCTTTTCAAGGGATGGGTCCCAATCTCGCAAAGGCCCTAGGATCCAGGGGGACATGGGTGGTCTACCATTATTATGGTGGGAGATAATAATACGGTTTTAAATACCTCAATGGACCGTAATGGAAATCACACTACAAACTATCACCCTCATGCACGAATCAAGAATATCATGGATATATTAGAACTAGTGGATATATGGAGGCTGAAGACTCACTGTATATATATTTTCTGTTGTATTTCTGACTTTATGTTTTTTACCCCATATGTAACTCTGTGTTGTTTTTATTGCACTACTTTGCTTTATCTTGGCCAGGTCGCAGTTGTAAATGAGAATCTTTCCTCAACTGGCTTACCTGGTTAAATAAAGGTGAAAAAAAAAAAAAAAAAAAAAAAAAAAAAAAACATCCTGACCTAGTGAGATATACACGGCGGAGACTCATCATGGATATATCCTGACCTAGTGAGATATACATGGAGGAGACTCATCATGGATATATCCTGACCTAGTGAGATATACACGGAGGAGACTCATCATGGATATATCCTGACCTAGTGAGATATACACGGCGGAGACTCATCATGGATATATCCTGACCTAGTGAGATATACATGGAGGAGACTCATCATGGATATATCCTGACCTAGTGAGATATACACGGAGGAGACTCATCATGGATATATCCTGACCTAGTGAGATATACCTGGCGGAGACTCATCATGGATATATCCTGACCTAGTGAGATATACATGGAGGAGACTCATCATGGATATATCCTGACCTAGTGAGATATATATGGAGGAGACTCATCATGGATATATCCTGACCTAGTGAGATATACATGGAGGAGACTCATCATGGATATATCCTGACCTAGTGAGATATACACGGAGGAGACTCATCATGGATATATCCTGACCTAGTGAGATATACATGGAGGAGACTCATCATGGATATATCCTGACCTAGTGAGATATACATGGAGGAGACTCATCATGGATATATCCTGACCTAGTGAGCTATACATGGAGGAGACTCATCATGGATATATCCTGACCTAGTGAGATATACACGGAGGAGACTCATCATGGATATATCCTGACCTAGTGAGATATACATGGCGGAGACTCATCATGGATATATCCTGACCTAGTGAGATATACATGGAGGAGACTCATCATGGATATATCCTGACCTAGTGAGATATACATGGCGGAGACTCATCATGGATATATCCTGACCTAGTGAGATATACATGGAGGAGACTCATCATGGATATATCCTGACCTAGTGAGATATACATGGAGGAGACTCATCATGGATATATTGGAACTAGTGGATATATGGAGGCTGAAGTATCCTGACCTAGTGAGATATACATGGAGGAGACTCATCATGGATATATCCTGACCTAGTGAGATATACACGGAGGAGAATCATCATGGATACATTAGAACTAGTGGATATATGGAGGCTGAAGTATCCTGACCTAGTGAGATATACATGGAGGAGACTCATCATGGATATATCCTGACCTAGTGAGATATACATGGAGGAGACTCATCATGGATATATCCTGACCTAGTGAGATATACATGGGGGAGACTCATCATGGATATATCCTGACCTAGTGAGATATACACGGAGGAGACTCATCATGGATATATCCTGACCTAGTGAGATATACATGGAGGAGACTCATCATGGATATATCCTGACCTAGTGAGATATACATGGGGGAGACTCATCATGGATATATCCTGACCTAGTGAGATATACACGGAGGAGACTCATCATGGATATATCCTGACCTAGTGAGATATACACGGAGGAGAATCATCATGGATACATTAGAACTAGTGGATATATGGAGGCTGAAGTATCCTGACCTAGTGAGATATACATGGAGGAGACTAATCATGGATATATCCTGACCTAGTGAGATATACATGGAGGAGACTCATCATGGATATATCCTGACCTAGTGAGATATACATGGAGGAGACTCATCATGGATATATCCTGACCTAGTGAGATATACATGGAGGAGACTCATCATGGATATATCCTGACCTAGTGAGATATACATGGAGGAGACTCATCATGGATATATCCTGACCTAGTGAGATATACATGGGGGAGACTCATCATGGATATATCCTGACCTAGTGAGATATACACGGAGGAGACTCATCATGGATATATCCTGACCTAGTGAGATATACATGGAGGAGACTCATCATGGATATATCCTGACCTAGTGAGATATACATGGAGGAGACTCATCATGGATATATCCTGACCTAGTGGGATATACATGGAGGAGACTCATCATGGATATATCCTGACCTAGTGAGATATACATGGAGGAGACTCATCATGGATATATCCTGACCTAGTGAGATATACACGGAGGAGACTCATCATGGAAATATCCTGACCTAGTGAGATATACATGGAGGAGACTCATCATGGATATATCCTGACCTAGTGAGATATACATGGAGGAGACTCATCATGGATATAGTGGGGGAAATAAGTATTTAGTCAGCCACCAATTGTGCAAGTTCTCCCACTTAAAAAGATGAGAGAGGCCTGTAATTTTCATCATAGGTACACGTCAACTATGACAGACAAATTGAGATTTTTTTTTCTCCAGAAAATCACATTGTAGGATTTTTAATGAATTTATTTGCAAATTATGGTGGAAAATAAGTATTTGGTCACCTACAAACAAGCAAGATTTCTGGCTCACAGACCTGTAACTTCTTCTTTAAGAGGCTCCTCTGTCCTCCACTCGTTACCTGTATTAATGGCACCTGTTTGAACTTGTTATCAGTATAAAAGACACCTGTCCACAACCTCAAACAGTCACACTCCAAACTCCACTATGGCCAAGACCAAAGAGCTGTCAAAGGACACCAGAAACAAAATTGTAGACCTGCACCAGGCTGGGAAGACTGAATCTGCAATAGGTAAGCAGCTTGGTTTGAAGAAATCAACTGTGGGAGCAATTATTAGGAAATGGAAGACATACAAGACCACTGATAATCTCCCTCGATCTGGGGCTCCACGCAAGATCTCACCCCGTGGGGTCAAAATGATCACAAGAACGGTGAGCAAAAATCCCAGAACCACACAGGGGGACCTAGTGAATGACCTGCAGAGAGCTGGGACCAAAGTAACAAAGCCTACCATCAGTAACACACTACGCCGCCAGGGACTCAAATCCTGCAGTGCCAGACGTGTCCCCCTGCTTAAGCCAGTACATGTCCAGGCCCGTCTGAAGTTTGCTAGAGTGCATCTGGATGATCCAGAAGAGGATTGGGAGAATGTCATATGGTCAGATGAAACCAAAATATAACTTTTTGGTAAAAACTCAACTCGTCGTGTTTGGAGGAAAAAGAATGCTGAGTTGCATCCAAAGAACACCATACCTACTGTGAAGCATGGGGGTGGAAACATCATGCTTTGGGGCTGTTTTTCTGCAAAGGGACCAGGACGACTGATCCGTGTAAAGGAAAGAATGAATGGGGCCATGTATCGTGAGATTTTGAGTGAAAACCTCCTTCCATCAGCAAGGGCATTGAAGATGAAACGTGGCTGGGTCTTTCAGCATGACAATGAGCCCAAACACACCGCCCGGGCAACGAAGGAGTGGCTTCGTAAGAAGCATTTCAAGGTCCTGGAGTGGCCTAGCCAGTCTCCAGATCTCAACCCCATAGAAAATCTTTGGAGGGTGTTGAAAGTCCGTGTTGCCCAGCGACAGCTCCAAAACATCACTGCTCTAGAGGAGATCTGCATGGAGGAATGGGCCAAAATACCAGCAACAGTGTGTGAAAACCTTGTGAAGACTTACAGAAAACGTTTGACCTGTGTCATTGCCAACAAAGGGTATATAACAAAGTATTGAGAAACTTTTGTTATTGACCAAATACTTATTTTCCACCATAATTTGCAAATAAATTCATAAAAAATCCTACAATGTGATTTTCTGGAGAAAAAAAATCTCATTTTGTCTGTCATAGGTGACGTGTACCTATGATGAAAATTACAGGCCTCTCTCATCTTTTTAAGTGGGAGAACTTGCACAATTGGTGGCTGACTAAATACTTATTTTCCCCACTGTATATCCTGACCTAGTGAGATATACACGGAGGAGACTCATCATGGATGTATCCTGACCTAGTGAGATATACACAGAGGAGACTCATCATGGATATATCCTGACCTAGTGAGATATACATGGAGGAGACTCATCATGGATATATCCTGACCTAGTGGATATATGGAGGCTTAAGTATCCTGACTTAGTGAGATATACATGGAGGATACTCATCATGGATATATCCTGACCTAGTGAGATATACATGGAGGAGACTCATCATGGATATATCCTGACCTAGTGAGATATACATGGAGGAGACTCATCATGGATATATCCTGACCTAGTGAGATATACACGGAGGAGACTCATCATGGATATATCCTGACCTAGTGGGATAGATCGGGGTGCCTTGTAAAGATCCGACGGCGAGCGAGTAAACTGCCTCTTCCATCAATCCTATTAGCCAACGTTCAATCTTTTGAAAATAAAGTGGACGATTTAAGATTACGGTTATCCTACCAACGGGACATTAAAAACTGTAATATATTATGTTTCACCGAGTCGTGGCTGAACAACGACAATGATAACATTCAGCTAGCAGGCTATACGCTACATCGGCAGGACAGAACGGCTGACTCTGGTAAGACAAGGGGTGGCGGTCTGTGTATATTTGTAAACAACAGCTGGTGCACAAAACCAAATACTAAGGAAGTCTCGAGGTTTTGCTCGCCTGAGGTAGAGTATCTTATGATAAGCTGTAGACCACACTATTTACCAAGAGAGTTTTCATCTATAATTTTCATAGCTGTCTATTTACCACCACAAACCAATGCTGGCATTAAGATTGCACTGAATGAGTTGTACAAGGCCATTAATCAACAGGAAAACGCTCATCCAGATGCAGCGCTCCTAGTGGCCGGGGACTTTAATGCAGGGAAACTTAAATCCGTTCTACCTAATTTCTACCAGCATGTTAAATGTGCAACCAGAGGGAAAAAAACTCTAGACCACCTTTACTCCACACACAGAGACGCATACAAAGCTCTCCCTCGCCCTCCATTTGGCAAATCTGACCAGAACTCTATCCTCCTGATTCCTGCTTATAAGCAAAAACTAAAGCAGGAAGCACCAGTGACTCGGTTAATAAAAAAGTGGTCAGATGACGCAGATGCTAAGCTACAGGACTGTTTTGCTAGCACAGACTGGAACATGTTCCGGGATTCTTCAGACAGCATTGAGGAGTACACCACATCAGTCACTGGCTTCATCAATAAGTGCATCGATGATGTCGTCCCCACAGTGACCGTACGTACATACCCCAACCAGAAGCCATGGATTACAGGAAACATCCGCACTGAGCTAAAGGGTAGAGCTGCCGCTTTCAAGGAACGGGACTCTAACCCGGACGCTTATAAGAAATCCCGCTATGACCTCCGACGAACCATCAAACAGGCAAAGAGTCAATACAGGTCTAAGATTGAATCGTACTACACTGGCTCTGACGCTCGTCGGATGTGGCAGGGCTTGAAAACTATTACAGACTACAAAGGGAAGCACAGCCGCGAGCTGCCCAGTGACACAAGCCTACCAGACGAGCTAAACCACTTCTATGCTCGCTTCGAGGCAAGCAACACTGAAGCATGCATGAGAGCACCAGCTGTTCCGGATGACTATGTGATCACGCTCTCCGTAGCCGATGTGAGTAAGACTTTTAAGCAGGTCAACATTCACAAGGCCGCAGGGCCAGACGGATTACCAGGACGTATACTCCGAGCATGTGCTGACCAACTGGCAAGTGTCTTCACTGACATTTTCAACATGTCCCTGACTGAGTCTGTAATACCAACATGTTTCAAGCAGACCACCATAGTCCCCGTGCCCAAGGACTCTAAGATAACCTGCCTAAATGACTACCGACCCGTAGCACTGACGTCTGTAGCCATGAAGTGCTTTGAAAGGCTGGTCATGGCTCACATCAACAGCATTATCCCAGAAACCATAGACCCACTCCAATTTGCATACCGCCCCAACAGATCCACAGATGATGCAATCTCTATTGCACTCCACACTGCCCTTTCCCACCTGGACAAGAGGAACACCTACGTGAGAATGCTATTCATTGACTACAGCTCAGCATTCAACACCATAGTGCCCTCTAAGCTCATCACTAAGCTAAGGATCCTGGGACTAAACACCTCCCTCTGCAACTGGATCCTGGACTTCCTGACGGGCCGCCCCCAGGTGGTAAGGGTAGGTAACAACACATCTGCCACACTGATCATCAACACGGGGGCCCCTCAGGGGTGCGTGCTCAGTCCCCTCCTGTACTCTCTCTTCACCCATGACTGCATGGCCAGGCACGACTCCAACACCATTTTTAAGTTTGCTGACGACACAACAGTGGTAGGCCTGATCACCGACAACGATGAGACAGCCTATAGGGAGGAGGTCAGAGATCTGACCGTGTGGTGCCAGGATAACAACCTCTCCCTCAACGTGACCAAGACAAAGGAGATGATTGTGGACTACAGGAAAAAAAAGAGGACTGAGCACGCCCCCATTCTCATCGACGGGGCTGTAGTGGAACAGGTTGAGAGCTTCAAGTTCCTTGGTGTCCACATCACCAACGAACTATCATGGTCCAAACACACCAAGACAGTCGTGAAGAGGGCACGACAAAGCCTATTCCCCCTCAGGAGACTAAAAAGATTTGGAATGGGTCCTCAGATCCTCAAAAAATTATACAGCTGCACCATCGAGAGCATCCTGACTGGTTGCATCACCGCCTGGTATGGCAACTGCTTGGCCTCCGACCGCAAGGCACTACAGAGGGTAGTGCGTACGGCCCAGTACATCACTGGGGCAAAGCTTCCTGCCATCCAGGACCTCTATACCAGGCGGTGTCAGAGGAAGGCCCTCAAAATTGTCAAAGACTCCAGCCACCCTAGTCATAGACTGTTCTCTCTGCTACCGCACGGCAAGCGGTACCGGAGTGCCAAGTCTAGGTCCAAAAGACTTCTCAACAGCTTCTACCCCCAAGACATAAGACTCCTGAACAGCTAATCATGGCTACCCGGACTATTTGCACTGCCCCCCCACCCCATCCTTTTTACGCTGCTGCTACTCTGTTAAGTATTTATGCATAGTCACTTTAACTCTACCCACATGTACATATTACCTCAACTACCTCAACTAGCCGGTGCCCCCGCACATTGACTCTGCAACGGTACCCCCCTGTATATATAGCCTCCCTACTGTCACTTTATTTTACTTCTGCTCTTTTTTTTCTCAACACTTTTTTTGTTGTTGTTTTATTTTTACTTTTTTTGTTTAAAATAAATGCACTGTTGGTTAAGGGCTGTAAGTAAGCATTTCACTGTAATGTCTGCACCTGTTGTATTCGGCGCATGTGACCAATAACATTTGATTTGATTTGATTTGATATACATGGAGGAGACTCATCATGGATATATCCTGACCTAGTGAGATATACATGGAGGAGACTCATCATGGATGTATCCTGACCTAGTGAGATATACATGGAGGAGACTCATCATGGATATATCCTGACCTAGTGAGATATACATGGAGGAGACTCATCATGGATATATCCTGACCTAGTGAGATATACATGGAGGAGACTCATCATGGATATATCCTGACCTAGTGAGATATACATGGAGGAGACTCATCATGGATATATCCTGACCTAGTGAGATATACATGGAGGAGACTCATCATGGATATATCCTGACCTAGTGAGATATACATGGAGGAGACTCATCATGGATATATCCTGACCTAGTGAGATATACATGGAGGAGACTGATCATGGATATATCCTGACCTAGTGAGATATACATGGAGGAGACTCATCATGGATATATCCTGACCTAGTGGGATATACATGGAGGAGACTCATCACTGGATATATTGGAACTAGTGGATATATGGAGGCTTAAATATCCTGACCTAGTGAGATATACATGGAGGAGACTCATCATGGATATATTGGAACTAGTGGATATATGGAGGCTTAAGTATCCTGACCTAGTGAGATATACACGGAGGAGACTCATCATGGATATATCCTGACCTAGTGAGATATACATGGAGGAGACTCATCATGGATATATCCTGACCAAGTGAGATATACATGGAGGAGACTCATCATGGATATATCCTGACCTAGTGGGATATACATGGAGGAGACTCATCATGGATATATTGGAACTAGTGGATATATGGAGGCTTAAGTATCCTGACCTAGTGAGATATACATGGCGGAGACTCATCATGGATATATCCTGACCTAGTGAGATATACATGGAGGAGACTCATAATGGATATATTGGAACTAGTAGATATATGGAGGCTTAAATATCCTGACCTAGTGAGATATACATGGAGGAGACTCATCATGGATATATTGGAACTAGTGGATATATGGAGGCTTAAGTATCCTGACCTAGTGAGATATACACGGAGGAGACTCATCATGGATATATCCTGACCTAGTGAGATATACATGGAGGAGACTCATCATGGATATATCCTGACCAAGTGAGATATACATGGAGGAGACTCATCATCGATATATCCTGACCTAGTGGGATATACATGGAGGAGACTCATCATGGATATATCCTGACCTAGTGAGATATACATGGAGGAGACTGATCATGGATATATCCTGACCTAGTGAGATATACATGGAGGAGACTCATCATGGATATATCCTGACCTAGTGGGATATACATGGAGGAGACTCATCATGGATATATTGGAACTAGTGGATATATGGAGGCTTAAATATCCTGACCTAGTGAGATATACATGGAGGAGACTCATCATGGATATATTGGAACTAGTGGATATATGGAGGCTTAAGTATCCTGACCTAGTGAGATATACACGGAGGAGACTCATCATGGATATATCCTGACCTAGTGAGATATACATGGAGGAGACTCATCATGGATATATCCTGACCTAGTGGGATATACATGGAGGAGACTCATCATGGATATATTGGAACTAGTGGATATATGGAGGCTTAAGTATCCTGACCTAGTGAGATATACACGGAGGAGAATCATCATGGATATATCCTGACCTAGTGAGATATACATGGAGGAGACTCATCATGGATATATCCTGACCTAGTGAGATATACATGGCGGAGACTCATCATGGATATATCCTGACCTAGTGAGATATACATGGCGGAGACTCATCATGGATATATCCTGACCTAGTGGGATATACATGGAGGAGACTCATCATGGATATATCCTGACCTAGTGAGATATACATGGAGGAGACTCATCATGGATATATCCTGACCTAGTGAGATATACATGGTGGAGACTCATCATGGATATATCCTGACCTAGTGAGATATACATGGAGGAGACTCATCATGGATATATCCTGACCTAGTGAGATATACATGGAGGAGACTCATCATGGATATATCCTGACCAAGTGAGATATACATGGAGGAGACTCATCATGGATATATCCTGACCTAGTGGGATATACATGGAGGAGACTCATCATGGATATATCCTGACCTAGTGAGATATACATGGAGGAGACTCATCATGGATATATCCTGACCTAGTGAGATATACATGGAGGAGACTCATCATGGATATATCCTGACCTAGTGAGATATACACGGAGGAGACTCATCATGGATATATCCTGACCTAGTGAGATATACATGGAGGAGACTCATCATGGATATATCCTGACCTAGTGGGATATACATGGAGGAGACTCATCATGGATATATTGGAACTAGTGGATATATGGAGGCTTAAATATCCTGACCTAGTGAGATATACATGGAGGAGACTCATCATGGATATATCCTGACCTAGTGAGATATACATGGAGGAGACTCATCATGGATATATCCTGACCTAGTGAGATATACATGGAGGAGACTCATCATGGATATATTGGAACTAGTGGATATATGGAGGCTTAAGTATCCTGACCTAGTGAGATATACACGGAGGAGACTCATCATGGATATATCCTGACCTAGTGAGATATACATGGAGGAGACTCATCATGGATATATCCTGACCAAGTGAGATATACATGGAGGAGACTAATCATGGATATATCCTGACCTAGTGGGATATACATGGAGGAGACTCATCATGGATATATCCTGACCTAGTGAGATATACATGGAGGAGACTGATCATGGATATATCCTGACCTAGTGAGATATACATGGAGGAGACTCATCATGGATATATCCTGACCTAGTGGGATATACATGGAGGAGACTCATCATGGATATATTGGAACTAGTGGATATATGGAGGCTTAAATATCCTGACCTAGTGAGATATACATGGAGGAGACTCATCATGGATATATTGGAACTAGTGGATATATGGAGGCTTAAGTATCCTGACCTAGTGAGATATACACGGAGGAGACTCATCATGGATATATCCTGACCTAGTGAGATATACATGGAGGAGACTCATCATGGATATATCCTGACCAAGTGAGATATACATGGAGGAGACTCATCATGGATATATCCTGACCTAGTGGGATATACATGGAGGAGACTCATCATGGATATATTGGAACTAGTGGATATATGGAGGCTTAAGTATCCTGACCTAGTGAGATATACACGGAGGAGACTCATCATGGATATATCCTGACCTAGTGAGATATACATGGAGGAGACTCATCATGGATATATCCTGACCTAGTGGGATATACATGGAGGAGACTCATCATGGATATATCTGGAACTAGTGGATATATGGAGGCTTAAGTATCCTGACCTAGTGAGATATACACGGAGGAGACTCATCATGGATATATCCTGACCTAGTGAGATATACATGGAGGAGACTCATCATGGATATATCCTGACCTAGTGAGATATACATGGAGGAGACTCATCATGGATATATCCTGACCTAGTGTGATATACATGGCGGAGACTCATCATGGATATATCCTGACCTAGTGGGATATACATGGAGGAGACTCATCATGGATATATCCTGACCTAGTGAGATATACATGGAGGAGACTCATCATGGATATATCCTGACCTAGTGAGATATACATGGAGGAGACTCATCATGGATATATCCTGACCTAGTGAGATATACATGGAGGAGACTCATCATGGATATATCCTGACCTAGTGAGATATACACGGAGGAGACTCATCATGGATATATCCTGACCTAGTGAGATATACATGGAGGAGACTCATCATGGATATATCCTGACCAAGTGAGATATACATGGAGGAGACTCATCATGGATATATCCTGACCTAGTGGGATATACATGGAGGAGACTCATCATGGATATATCCTGACCTAGTGAGATATACATGGAGGAGACTGATCATGGATATATCCTGACCTAGTGAGATATACATGGAGGAGACTCATCATGGATATATCCTGACCTAGTGGGATATACATGGAGGAGACTCATCATGGATATATTGGAACTAGTGGATATATGGAGGCTTAAATATCCTGACCTAGTGAGATATACATGGAGGAGACTCATCATGGATATATTGGAACTAGTGGATATATGGAGGCTTAAGTATCCTGACCTAGTGAGATATACACGGAGGAGACTCATCATGGATATATCCTGACCTAGTGAGATATACATGGAGGAGACTCATCATGGATATATCCTGACCAAGTGAGATATACATGGAGGAGACTCATCATGGATATATCCTGACCTAGTGGGATATACATGGAGGAGACTCATCATGGATATATTGGAACTAGTGGATATATGGAGGCTTAAGTATCCTGACCTAGTGAGATATACACGGAGGAGACTCATCATGGATATATCCTGACCTAGTGAGATATACATGGAGGAGACTCATCATGGATATATCCTGACCTAGTGAGATATACACGGAGGAGACTCATCATGGATATATCCTGACCTAGTGGGATATACATGGAGGAGACTCATCATGGATATATCCTGACCTAGTGAGATATACATGGAGGAGACTCATCATGGATATATCCTGACCTAGTGGGATATACATGGAGGAGACTCATCATGGATATATTGGAACTAGTGGATATATGGAGGCTTAAGTATCCTGACCTAGTGAGATATACACGGAGGAGAATCATCATGGATATATCCTGACCTAGTGAGATATACATGGAGGAGACTCATCATGGATATATCCTGACCTAGTGAGATATACATGGCGGAGACTCATCATGGATATATCCTGACCTAGTGAGATATACATGGCGGAGACTCATCATGGATATATCCTGACCTAGTGGGATATACATGGAGGAGACTCATCATGGATATATCCTGACCTAGTGAGATATACATGGAGGAGACTCATCATGGATATATCCTGACCTAGTGAGATATACATGGAGGAGACTCATCATGGATATATCCTGACCTAGTGAGATATACATGGAGGAGACTCATCATGGATATATCCTGACCTAGTGAGATATACATGGAGGAGACTCATCATGGATATATCCTGACCAAGTGAGATATACATGGAGGAGACTCATCATGGATATATCCTGACCTAGTGGGATATACATGGAGGAGACTCATCATGGATATATCCTGACCTAGTGAGATATACATGGAGGAGACTCATCATGGATATATCCTGACCTAGTGAGATATACATGGAGGAGACTCATCATGGATATATCCTGACCTGGTGAGATATACACGGAGGAGACTCATCATGGATATATCCTGACCTAGTGAGATATACACGGAGGAGACTCATCATGGATATATCCTGACCTAGTGAGATATACATGGAGGAGACTCATCATGGATATATCCTGACCTAGTGAGATATACCTGGAGGAGACTCATCATGGATATATCCTGACCTAGTGAGATATACATGGAGGAGACTCATCATGGATATATCCTGACCTAGTGAGATATACACGGCGGAGACTCATCATGGATATATCCTGACCTAGTGAGATATACACGGAGGAGACTCATCATGGATATATCCTGACCTAGTGAGATATACATGGGGGAGACTCATCATGGATATATCCTGACCTAGTGAGATATACACGGAGGAGACTCATCATGGATATATCCTGACCTAGTGAGATATACATGGAGGAGGATCAATCAAGCTAGACGTCTTGACTACTTTCTTACAGTGCCTTGCAAAAGTATTCATCCCCCTTGGCTTTTTAATCCTATTTTGTTGCATTACAACCTGTAATTTAAATTGATTTTTATTTGGATTTCATGTAGTGGACATACACAAAATAGTCCAAATTGGTGAAGTGAAATGAAAAAAATAACTTCTTTAAAAAAATTAATTATGGAAAAGTGGTATGTGCATATGTATTCACCCCCTTTGCTATGAACTCCCTAAATAAGATCTGGTGAAACCAATTACCTTCAGAAGTCACATAATTGGTTAAATAAACCTAAGTGTAACAGGCTGTGTCACATGATCTCGTTGCCCCGTGTAACCCAGATTGTAGAGCATGGCGCTTGCAACGCCAGGGTTGTGGGTTCGATTCCCACGGGGGGCCAGTATGAAAAAAAAAATATTTTTAATGTAGGCACTCACTAACTGTAAGTCGCTCTGGATAAGAGCGTCTGCTAAATTACTCAAATGTAAAAATGTATATATACACCTGTTCTGAAAGGGTGCAGAGTCTGCAACACCACTAAGCAAGGGGCACCACCAAGCAAGCGGCACCATGAAGACCAAGGAGCTCTCCAAACAGGTCAGGGACAAAGTTGTGGAGAAGTACAGATCAGGGTTGGGTTATAAATAAATATCCAAAACTTTGAACATCCCACAGAGCACCATTAAATCCATTAATAAAACATTTAAAGAATATGGCACCACAACAAACCTGCCAAGAGAGGGCTGCCCACCAAAACTCACGGACCAGGCAAGGAGGGCATTAATCAGAGAGGCAACAAAGAGACCAAAGATAACCCTGAAGGAGCTACAAAGCTCCACAGCGGAAATTGGAGTATCTGTCCATAGGACCACTAAGCCGTACACTCCACAGAGCTGGGCTTTATGGAAGAGTGGCAAGAAAAAAGCCATTGCTTAAAGAAAAAAAATAAGCAAACGTTTGGTGTTCGCCAAAAGCCATGTGGGAGACTCCCCAAACATATGGAAGAAGGTAAAATTGAGCTTTTTGGCCATCAAGGAAAACGCTATGTCTGGCGCAAACCCAACACCTCTCATCACCCGGAGAACACCATCCCCACAGTGAAGCATGATGGTGCTTTTAAAAGTGTTGATAGGGGACAGAATGCGGTCGGACCATCAAATGATTGGCATATACATTACTCTTAAAAAATGTCCATGTGGGAGAGGATATTAGAAATGTAATCAAAGCCTATTGGATGATAACTTGTTTTTAACTAGGAAATAATCATTTATAACTTAACATAGGAACAGCAGATCTCCTTATTGTATAGTACATTTTTAAATGTACCTTTAGAGGCCATGCAATTCAATACTCATCTTTAAAACAAAAGCAATTTAGGTCAAAAGAGTTCATATTAACAAAGGAAATGGAAAGGACTAACAGTACAGATAGATAGCAAAACAAACTGTACAATAAAGGCTCAACAGGAAAACAAAAAGAACAGGATGGAATATGGGGGAAAATGCACCAAATTATTTTAAAATCTTCAACATAGAAATGCTACCAAAAAATGATTTACTGAAACTTGTTACAAATGACGGAGTCACCCATGATTCACCAAACAATATTCTGAAAGAGGAAGCGAAGTACTTTAAGCATGTGTTTTCGTTTCAGGTAGATAATCAGATACTCAACAAGAAGTTGTCATGACTGTCGTGGGAGGATCCAAAACGAGTCAGATAAGGTTTGCAGTGGATGACTTCAACCAGACCCTCTCTCACTCACAGAGGGGGGAGGAGGGAGCTGGTGGGGGGTTGATAGCTCACACCCTGTTGTAAATCAAGGATTAGAACTTTCAGCTCTCTCCCTCTCCAATTCACACAGGAATGGGCCTTTGTTCACAAACGTCTTCCAGCCGAAACTCTAACACGTTCTAAAGCAAATACTGGAACAATATTTCTAACATATAATAATATGCCATTTAGCAGACGCTTTTATCCAAAGCGACTTACAGTCATGTGTGCATACATTTTTATGTATGGGTGGTCCCGGGGATCGAACCCACTACCCTGGCGTTACAAGCACCATGCTCTACCAGCTGAGCTACAGAGGACCACCAACATAGAACGTGGGGAATGGTCAGAGGTGATCTAAAGAATAATAATGTCATATGGGTTGTTATTTTGTGATGTCATTAAAAACATTAATAGAGGAAATACTGTAACTTGAAAAGTGTAGACACTATATTCATCCGATGCATTGTGAATGAAATATGAAAAATGATTAAAGTATTCTGGTTAAGATAGGAATGTGATTTGAGAAGCTCTAATGAGATAATTGTTTTTCATAATACTTTGCACAGTAAGTAGCCACGCCCCGAGTGAGGTCAGAGAGCGTGTCAGCATGACGGAACCGGCCCTTTCGACCAGAGTGCATAAAGGCTTGGTAGAGAAATTAACCTTTAGACCAGAAAGACGTGAAGCAACCACTACACGTTAAAAATGGTTGGAACATATGGGACCAGAAAGACTTGAGCTGCAGCTCACGTCTAAAGTGGTTAGAACCCTGAATTTCAACACGAGGTAGAGACGATAAGTCACCTCCCGGACAATCACTGGTACGGCTGATTAGCTGTTCTGAGCAAAGTATCTAGAAAAGCGAATTTAAGTGGGACCATCCTGCTACTCTTTCCAAACCATCCTACTAAGCTACTCTCGTCACCCCACTGGGGAACCTGGACAGGGCTGGCTAGCCTCTCTTCAAAGAACCAATCTTCCAGAACGAGTGAACGGAAAATCCATGCTGTAATTTTGTTAAGGACTACATGACAAGTCATTGGAGACGGACAACTAAGAAGAAGGAC
Source organism: Coregonus ussuriensis (assembly GCA_031479575.1). Taxonomy (NCBI): domain Eukaryota; kingdom Metazoa; phylum Chordata; class Actinopteri; order Salmoniformes; family Salmonidae; genus Coregonus; species Coregonus ussuriensis. The sequence continues at coordinate 2,541,283 of CM062480.1, read as the reverse complement.
CTTGTGTCCCCTTGTGGACAATCAGAGCCTTACAAGCGGGCCGTGAAAAAGCCCACCCCCTTTCAAGGCGGTCCGCTCAACACAGTGAGATACACAGCGAACCAAGGCATTCTCACGTAAATACATTCATGATATCTTCCTCCAAACGGGCGGCAGTTCGTGTGCAAGTATATGATTACTGTGTGAATAGTTCCTCAAATGTATCAACGATAAGTGTTTCTTTCTCTCTCGTTCTCTCTATCCCTCTCCATGTCGTTGTGTAACAAGCTGCCACATGTTGTCGTCAGTCCGCTAGGGACCTGTTGTTAGTGTGTGTGTTATCCTGTGTTACCATTTAGTTAGCTAGTAAATAAATAATGAAACCAATTTGTGTGGTACTGAATCATAAGGAAGGCTGGGGCTTTTGCAGATGCAAGGAGGTTACGACATTCAGAATGATAATATGATACAATGTAATTATTAATAAGCTGACTGTTTATTGATGTAATCGGTATGGGTTAGGGTTAGGGTTAGTATATAGTTATATATATATAGTTATATACCTTCTAGAGTTTAATTCGGGAGATGGTAACTCTATAAACAACCGCTCCCGTTGTGCCCCAAATCCTAATGAATGATTCATTTATTCGGGTAACAATTAAACATAGTTGGTTAATTAGATAAATAACAGTCATCAGATTAATAAAGGTCACATCACGACAAATGTCTGATTTCATTATTACTGAAAAAGGACCCAAGTGGTAAATATAAAGATCCAGTCCATTAAAAAAATAGGAGGTCCCTTACACTTCAGTGTTGTGATGCAAAACTTCTGGCAAAATGCATAGCACATAGAATTAAAAAGGTATTGTCCGATATTATTCATTCTAATCAGACAGGTTTTTTACATGGACGATACATTGGAGATAATATAAGACAAGTACTGGAAACAATAGAACACTATGAAAAATCGGAGAAACCAGGCCTGCTATTCATAGCAGACTTTGAAAAGGCTTTTGATAAAGTATGACTGGAATTTATTTATAAATGCCTGGAATATTTCAATTTTGAGAATCTCTTATCAATGGTTAAAGTTATGTATAATAACCCTTTGTGTAAAAGATTAAATAATGGCTATTTCTCAGAAAGTATTAACCTGTCAAGAGGAGTAAAACAAGGTTTTCCACTATCGGCATATCTATTTATTATGGCCATCGAAATGTTAACTATTAAAATCAGATCCAACAATAATATCAAGGGGCTAGAAATCCAGGAATTCAAAAAAAATGTGTCATTGTACGCTGATGATTAATGCTTTCTTTTAAATTCACAATTTGGATCCCTCCACAGCCTCATAGAGGATCTAGATAATTCTTCTAAGCTCTCTGGAATACAACGAAATGTCACACCCTGGCTCTGGGGACTCTATATGTTGAGCCAGGGTGTGTAGTTTCTATGTGTTTTGTTCTATGTTCACAGTCTAGTTCTTGTATTTCTATGTTGGCCAGAGTGGTTCCCAATCAGAGGCAACGAGTGTCAGCTGTTGCTGGTTGTCTCTGATTGGGAGCCATATTTAAACAGTCTGTTTTCCCTTAGTGTTTGTGGGATCTTGTTCCTTTTGGTGTGTTCCGTGTTTAACATAGGACGTCATGTTATCGTTTGTTGTTTTGTTGCTCGTGCATTCTTTAAATAAAAGAAGTATGTTCGTTCATCACGCTGCGCTTTGGTCTACTCCGTTCTACGATCGTGACACGAAATTATGATAAGTGTACTATATTACGTATTGGATCACAAAAAAATACAACTTACTAATAAAACGGTCTGACGGTGAAGTGGACATACTGTACTCGGTATTCATATCCCGAAAGAAAGAAATGATCTCACTACAATAAATTTAACCCTGAAGAAAGCACAGTGATGCCAAAACGTTTATGGTTCACCCAATAAATTACTGGGAGTTTATACACTACCGGTCAAACGTTTTAGAACACCTACTCATTCAAGGGTTTTTCTTTATTTTTACTATTTTCTACATTGTAGAAAAACAGTGAAGACATCAAAACTATGAAATAACGCATATGGAATTATGTATTTTTACCAATGACCTGCCACTGGCATTAAACAAAGCATGTGTGTCCATGTATGCTGATGATTCAACCATATACGCATCAGCAACCACAGCTAATGAAGTCACTGAAACCCTTAACAAAGAGTTGCAGTCTGTTTTGGAAAGGGTGGCCACTAATAAACTGGTCCTGAATATCTCTAAAACTAAGAGCATTGTATTTGGTACAAATCATTCCCTAAGTTCTAGACCTTGGCTGAATCTGGTAATGAATGGTGTGGCTGTTGAACAAGTTGAGGAGACTAAATTACTTGGTGTTACCTTAGATTGTAAACTGTCATGGTCAAAACATATAGATTCAATGGTTGTAAAGATGGGGAGAGGTCTGTCTGTAATAAAGAGATGCTCTGCTTTTTTGACACCACACTCCACAAAGCAAGTCCTGCAGGCTCTAGTTTTGTCTAATCTTGATTAGTGTCCAGTCGTGTGGTCGAGTGCTGCAAGAAAATACCTAGTTAAGCTGCAGCTGGCCCAGAGCAGAGCAGCACGTCTTGCTCTTCATTGTAATCAGAGGGCTGATATAAATACTATGCATGCCAGTCTCTCTTGGCTAAGAGTTGAGGAGAGACTGACTGCATCACTTCTTCTTTTTATAAGAAACATTAATGTGTTGAAAATCCCAAATTGTTTGCATAGTCAACTTACACACAGCTCTGACACACACACTTACCCCACCAGACATGCCACCAGGGGTCTTTTCACATTCCCAAATCCAGAACAAATTCAAGAAAGCGTACAGTATTATATAGAGCCATTATTGCATGGAACTCTGTTCCATCTCATATTGCTCAAATAAACAGCAAACCTGGTTTCAAAAAACAGATAAAGCAACACCTCACGGCACAACGCCTCTCCCCTATTTGACCTAGATAGTTTGTGTGTATGTATTGATATGTAGGCTACATGTGCCTTTCAAAAAAAAATTATGTAGTTCTGTCCTTGAGCTGTTCTTGTCTGTTAATATTCTGTATTATGTCGTGTTTCATGTTCTGTGTGGAACCCAGGAAGAGTAGCTGCTGCTTTTGCAACAGCTAATGGGTATCCTAATAAAATACCAAATATCAAATGTAGTAACCAAAAAAAGTGTATTTTAGATTTGAGATTCTTCAAAGTAGCCACCCTTTCCCGTGATGAAAGCTTTGCACACTCTTGGCATTCTCTCAACCAGCTTCATGATGTAGTCACCTGGAATACATTTCAATTAACAGGTGTGCCTTCTTAAAAGTTAATTTGTGGAATTTCTTTCCTTCTTAATGTGTTTGAGCCAATCAGTTGTGTTGTGACAAGGTAGGGGGGGGGGGGTATACAGAAGATAGCCCTATTTGGTAAAAGACCAAGTCCATATTATGGCAAGAACAGCTCAAATAAGCAAAGAGAAACTACAGTCCATCATTACTTTACGACATGAAGGACAGTCAATACGGAACATTTCAAGAACTTTGAAAGTTTCTTCAAGTGCAGTCGCAAAAACCATCAAGCGCTATGATGAAACTGGCACTCATGAGGACCGCCACAGGAATGGAAAACCCAGAGTTACCTCTGATGCAGAGGATAAGTTCATTAGTTACCAGCCTCAGAAGTTAAAGCCCAAATAAATGCTTCACAGAGTTCAAGTAACAGACACATCTCAACATCAACTGTTCAGAGGAGACTGTGTGAATCAGGCCTTCATGGTTGAATTGCTGCAAAGAAACCACTACTAAAGGACACCAATAAAAAGAAGAGACTTGCTTGGGCCAAGAAACATGAGCAATGGACATTAGACCAGTGGAAATGTGTCCTTTGGTCTGGAGTCCAAATTGCAGATTTTTGGTTCCAACCGCCGTGTCTTTGTGAGACGCGGTGTGGGTGAACGGATGATCTCTGCATGTGTATTTCCCACCGTAAAGCATGGAGGAGGAGGTGTTATGGTGTGGGGGTGCTTTGCTGGTGACACTGTCCATGATTTATTTAGAAATCAAGGCACACTTAACCAGCATGGCTACCACAGCATTCTGCAGCGATACGCCATCCCATCTGGTTTGGGCTTAGTGGGACTATCATTTGTTTTTCAATAGGACAATGACCCAACACACCTCCAAGCTGTGTAAGGCCTATTTGACCAAGAAGGAGAGTGATGGAGTGCTGCATCAGATGACCTGGCCTCCACAATCCCCCGACCTCAACCCAATTGAGATGGTTTGGGATGAGTCGGACTGCAGAGTGAAGGAAAAGCAGCCAACAAGTGCTCAGCATATGTGGGAACTCCTTCAAGACTGTTGGAAAAGCATTCCAGGTGAAGCTGGTTGAGAGAATGCCAAGAGTGTGCAAAGCTGTCATCAAGGCAAAGGGTGGCAATTTGAAGAATCTAAAATATAACATATTTGATTAGTTTAACACTTTTTTGGTTACTACATGATTCCATATGTGTTATTTCATAGTTTTGATGTCTTCACTATTATTCTACAATGTAAAAATAGTAAAAATAAAGAAAAACCCTTGAGTAGGTGTTCTAAAACATTTGATTTGTAGTGTAGTTCTATGGATGGTTCCAGATGTAGTTCTATGGACGGTTCTAGATGTAGTTCTATGGATGGTTCTAGATATAGTTCTATGGATGGTTCTAGATATAGTTCTATGGATGGTTCTAGATATACAGTGGGGGAAAAAAGTATTTAGTCAGCCACCAATTGTGCAAGTTCTCCCACTTAAAAAGATGAGAGAGGCCTGTAATTTTCATCATAGGTACACGTCAACTATGACAGACAAAATGAGAAAAAAAAATCCAGAAAATCACATTGTAGGATTTTTAATGAATTTATTTGCAAATTATGGTGGAAAATAAGTATTTGGTCAATAACAAATGTTTCTCAATACTTTGTTATAAACCCTTTGACAAAGGTCAAACGTTTTCTGTAAGTCTTCACAAGGTTTTCACACACTGTTGCTGGTATTTTGGCCCATTCCTCCATGCAGATCTCCTCTATAGCAGTGATGTTTTGGGGCTGTCGCTGGGCAACACAGACTTTCAACTCCCTCCAAAGATTTTCTATGGGGTTGAGATCTGGAGACTGGCTAGGCCACTCCAGGACCTTGAAATGCTTCATACGAAGCCACTCCTTCATTGCCCGGGCGGTGTGTTTGGGATCATTGTCATGCTAAAAGACCCAGCCACGTTTCATCTTCAATGCCCTTGCTGATGGAAGGAGGTTTTCACTCAAAATCTCACGATACATGGCCCCATTCATTCTTTCCTTTACACGGATCAGTCGTCCTGGTCCCTTTGCAGAAAAACAGCCCCAAAGCATGATGTTTACACCCCAATGCTTCACAGTAGGTATGGTGTTCTTTGGATGCAACTCAGCATTCTTTGTCCTCCAAACACGATGAGTTGAGTTTTTACCAAAAAGTTCTATTTTGGTTTCATCTGACCATATGACATTCTCCCAATCCTCTTCTGGATAATGCAAATGCACTCTAGCAAACTTCAGACGGGCCTGGACATGTACTGGCTTAAGCAGGGGGACACGTCTGGCACTGCAGGATTTGAGTCCCTGGCGGCGTAGTGTGTTACTGATGGTAGGCTTTGTTACTTTGGTCCCAGCTCTCTGCAGGTCATTCACTAGGTCCCCCCGTGTGGTTCTGGGATTTTTGCTCACCGTTCTTGTGATCATTTTGACCCCACGGGGTGAGATCTTGCGTGGAGCCCCAGATCGAGGGAGATTATCAGTGGTCTTGTATGTCTTCCATTTTCTAATAATTGCTTCCACAGTTGATTTCTTCAAACCAAGCTGCTTACCTATTGCAGATTCAGTCTTCCCAGCCTGGTGCAGGTCTACAATTTTGTTTCTGGTGTCCTTTGACAGCTCTTTGGTCTTGGCCATAGTGCCGTTTGGAGTGTGACTGTTTGAGGTTGTGGACAGGTGTCTTTTATACTGATAACAAGTTCAAACAGGTGCCATTAATACAGGTAACAGAGGAGCCTCTTAAAGAAGAAGTTACAGGTCTGTGAGAGCCAGAAATCTTGCTTGTTTGTAGGTGACCAAATACTTATTTTCCATCATAATTTGCTAATAAATTCATAAAAAATCCTACAATGTGATTTTCTGGATTTTTTTTCTCAATTTGTCTGTAATAGTTGACGTGTACCTATGATGAAAATTACAGGCCTCTCTCATCTTTTAAGGTGGGAGAACTTGCACAATTGGTGGCTGACTAAATACTTTTTTTCCCCACTGTAGTTCTATGGATGGTTCTAGATATAGTTCTATGGATGGTTCTAGATATAGTTCTATGGATGGTTCTAGATATAGTGCAATAAAATGCTAATTAATTACTTAAAAATCATACAATGTGATTTTCTGGATTTTTGTTTTAGATTCCGTCTCTCACAGTTGAAGTGTACCTATGATAAAAATTACAGACCTCTACATGCTTTGTAAGTAGGAAAACCTGCAAAATCGGCAGTGTATCAAATACTTGTTCTCCCCACTGTAGATGGGAACCAAACCAATATCGTTGAAACAGAGGAGAGTCTATTGATCAGTCAAATGACAGACAGCACATTGTTATTTCTCCACCCATAAGGCCCCTGACCAATCATCCTCACTAACTAGCTTAAACCTTAAAACGAGAACAGCGTTAACTGATTAAGTGATCCAACCAATTCCCTTAGTGAGTGATGATGATTGGCCACAGAGCAGCAAAACACCGTGGCTACTTACTGAGACTTGTCCAGACAGGTACTGTGGAGATTCACGGAACATCCCGGGACTCATGGGGGACGTGACGGACATCGCTCGACCCATTTTCTGGGATTCAAATAAACTCGAATCTGCAGAGACAAGCAAATCTGTTTTATTTTCACTTAAAGGTTAAGGTGTGCCAGAGCTTGTTCTCTTTGACTCATTGTGTTATTTAATAAAGCAAAGAGCTACACTACATCCAGATGTAGGCATTGTTAATGTCATGATAATGAATGTATGATGTCCCACTCACTTGATTCAAGTTGTCCATGTGTGCTCTCTGAGATACTTGGAATATCTCTGGGAAATAAACAGAAACGAAATGTACAGTCACATATTGCCCTGGTTACTGATACTGCCCTCTCTCTAGTCAAATATGGGTCAGCTATTTATTCAGAGGGTACAGAGGGGAATTATTCTACTGAAGCTGGGATGTTATCTGTGGAGCTGAAGGACTGAAGCTGGGATGTTATCTGTGGAGCTGAGGGACTGAAGCTGCGATGTAGACTGTTGAGCTAAGGGACTGAAGGGACAGAAGCTTGGATGTTATCTCTGGAGCTAAGGGACTGAAACTGGGATATAGGCTGTGGTGCTAATGGACTGAAGCTGGGATGTTATCGGTGGAGCTGAAGGACTTAAGCTGGGATGTTATCTATAGAGCTATGGGACTAAAGCTGGGATGTTAATTGTGGACTTAATTGACTGAAGCTGGGATGTTATGTGTGGAGCTAATGGACTGAAGCTGGGATGTTATCGGTGGAGCTGAGGGACTTAAGCTGGGATGTTATCTGTGGAGCTAAGGAACTGAAGCTGGGATGTTATCTATAGAGCTATGGGACTAAAGCTGGGATGTTGTCTGTGGAGCTGAGGGACTGAAGCTGGAATGTGGACTGTGGAGCTGAGAGACTGAAGGGACAGAAGCTTGGATGTTATCTCTGGAGCTAAGGGACTGAAACTGGGATATAGGCTGTGGTGCTAATGGACTGAAGCTGGAATGTTATCGGTGGAGCTAAGAGACTGAAGCTGGGATGTTATCTGTGGAGCTGAGGGACTTAAGCTGGGATGTTACTTGTGGAGCTAATGGACTGAAGCTAGGATGTTACAGTGGGGAAAAAAATAATTTAGTCAGCCACCAATTGTGCAAGTTCTCCCACTTAAAAAGATGAGAGAGGTCTGTAATTTTCATCATAGGTACACGTCAACTATGACAGACAAAATGAGGAAAAAAAATCCAGAAAATCACATTGTAGGATTTTTAATGAATTTATTTGCAAATTATGGTGGAAAATAAGTATTTGGTCAATAACAAAAGTTTCTCAATACTTTGTTATATACCCTTTGTTGGCAATGAAACAGGTCAAATGTTTTCTGTAAGTCTTCACAAGGTTTTCACACACTGTTGCTGGTATTTTGGCCCATTCCTCCATGCAGATCTCCTCTAGAGCAGTGATGTTTTGGGGCTGTCGCTGGGCAACACGGACTTTCAACTCCCTCCAAAGATTTTCTATGGGGTTGAGATCTGGAGACTGGCTAGGCCACTCCAGGACCTTGAAATGCTTCTTACGAAGCCACTCCTTCGTTGCCCGGGCGGTGTGTTTGGGATCATTGTCATGCTGAAAGACCCAGCCACGTTTCATCTTCAATGCCCTTGCTGATGGAAGGAGGTTTTCACTCAAAATCTCACGATACATGGCCCCATTCATTCTTTCCTTTACACGGATCAGTTGTCCTGGTCCCTTTGCAGAAAAACAGCCCCAAAGCATGATGTTTCCACCCCCATGCTTCACAGTAGGTATGGTGTTCTTTGGATGCAACTCAGCATTCTTTGTCCTCCAAACATGACGAGTTGAGTTTTTACCAAAAAGTTATATTTTTGTTTCATCTGACCATATGACATTCTCCCAATCCTCTTCTGGATCATCCAAATGCACTCTAGCAAACTTCAGACGGGCCTGGACATGTACTGGCTTAAGCAGGGGAACACGTCTGGCACTGCAGGATTTGAGTCCCTGGCAGCGTAGTGTGTTACTGATGGTAGGCTTTGTTACTTTGGTCCCAGCTCTCTGCAGGTCATTCAGGTCATTCACTAGGTCCCCCCGTGTGGTTCTGGGATTTTTGCTCACCGTTCTTGTGATCATTTTGACCCCACGGGGTGAGATCTTGCGTGGAGCCCCAGATCGAGGGAGATTATCAGTGGTCTTGTATGTCTTCCATTTCCTAATAATTGCTCCCACAGTTGATTTCTTCAAACCAAGCTGCTTACCTATTGCAGATTCAGTCTTCCCAGCCTGGTGCAGGTCTACAATTTTGTTTCTGGTGTCCTTTGACAGCTCTTTGGTCTTGGCCATAGTGGAGTTTGGAGTGTGACTGTTTGAGGTTGTGGACAGGTGTCTTTTATACTGATAACAAGTTCAAACAGGTGCCATTAATACAGGTAACGAGTGGAGGACAGAGGAGCCTCTTAAAGAAGAAGTTACAGGTCTGTGAGAGCCAGAAATCTTGCGTGTTTGTAGGTGACCAAATACTTATTTTCCACCATAATTTGCAAATAAATTCATTAAAAATCCTACAATGGGATTTTCTGGATTTTTTTTCCTCAATTTGTCTGTCATAGTTGACGTGTACCTTTGATGAAAATTACAGGCCTCTCTCATCTTTTTAAGTGGGAGAACTTGCACAATTGGTGGCTGACTAAATACTTTTTTCCCCCACTGTATCTGTGGAGCTGAGGGACGGTGTGATTCAAAGCAAGTTACACAAAACCTCCTAGTAGATAACATATATTCACAGCTTTCAACGATATGGACGTAATTCTCTGCTGTGAACCTTAATGTAAACCTTTATGTTAGGTTTCATAAATTGTCAGAGAAACCATCAATAAAATTCTCCTGACAGGGGATTAAAATGAAGCATGTGGCGAATAACATTTGATTTAATTTGGAAATGTATTTATACAGTGCCTTCAGAAAGTATTCACACCCCTTAACTTTTTCCAAAATTGATTAAATAGAGATGATTTGTCACTGTCCTGCACACAATAACCCATAATGTCAAAGTGGAATTATGTTTAAAAAATTTTTTACAAATTAGTTACAAATGAAAAGCTGAAATATCTTGAGTCGATAAGTATTCAACCCCTTTGTTATGGCAAGCCTAAAGAAGATCAAATGTACAAATGTGCTTAACAAGTCACATAATAAGTTCCATGGACTCTGTGAGCAATAATAGTGTTTAACATGATTTCTGAATGACTACCTCATCTCTGTACTCCACACATACAACTATCTGTAAGGTCCTTCAGTCACACAGTGAATTTCAAACACAGGTTAAACCACAAAGACCAGGGAGGTTTTCCAATGCCTCGCAAAGAAGGGCACCTATTGGTAGAAGGGTAGAAAAAGAAAAAAAAACGGACATTGAATATCCCTTTGAGCATAGTGAAGTTATTAATTACACTTTGGATGGTGTATCAATACACCCAGTCACTAAAAAGATACAGGCGTCCCTCCTAACTCAGTTGCCGAATAGGAAGGTAACCACTCAGGGATTTCACCATGAGGCCAATGGTGGCTTTAAAACAGTTACAGAGTTTAATGGCTGTGATAGGAGAAACCTGAGGATGGATCAACAACATTGTAGTTACTCCACAATACTAACCTAAAGGACAGAGTGAAAAGAAGGAAGCCTGTACAGAATACAAATATTCAAAAACATGCATCCTGTTTGCAACAAGGCACTAAAGTAATACTGCATCCTGTTTGCAACAAGGCACTAAAGTAATACTGCATCCTGTTTGCAACAAGGCACTAAAGTAATACTGCATCCTGTTTGCAACAAGGCACTAAAGTAATACTGCATCCTGTTTGCAACAAGGCACTAAAGTAATACTGCATCCTGTTTGCAACAAGGCACTAAAGTAAGGCTCCAAAAATGTGGCAAAGAAATTAACTTTACGTCCTGAATACAAAGCGTAATGTTTGGGGCAAATCCAACACATCACTGATTATCACTCTTCATATTTTCATGCATGGTGGTGGCTGCATCATGTTATGGGTATTGCTTGTTATCGGCAAGGACTAGGGAGTTTTTAGGGATAAAATAAATTGAATAGAGCTAAGCACAGGCAAAATCCTAGAGGAAAACCTGGTTCAGTCTGCTTTCCAACAGACACTGGGAGATGAATTCAGACACTGGAGTTGCTTACAAAGACAACATTGAATGTTCCTGAATGGCCTAGTTAGAGTTTTCACTTAAATTGGCATAAAAAACTATGGTAAGACTTGAAAATGGGTGTCTAGCAATGATCAACAACCAATTTGACAGAGCTTGAAGAATTTTTAAAATAACAATGTGCAAACATTGTACAATCCAGGTGTGTAAAGCTCTTACCCAGAAAGACTCACAGCTATAATCGCTGCCAAAGGTGATTCTAAAAACACGTTTTCACTTTTGTCATTATGGGGTATTTTGTGTAGATGGGTGAGAAAACAAATCAATTGAATCCATTTTGAATTCAGGCTGTAACAACAAAATGTGGAATAAATCAAGGGGTATGAATACTTTCTCAAGTCATATTCTGACTTTTAAAACAAGTCCTTAAGGGCGTACAGGGGGGTAATGCAATACCAAGCTGGGAGTTACACATCCTTAGACTAAGTACATGTATTCACAAGTTGAAAGGTCATTTTCCATAGTTGTGTTAGAACTGAACTCACCCTATGGGTCGGGACACAACCAGCTCCACTTGGGGGTCTGGCTTCGATTCTAGAATCACATTATAAACTTCCTTGAATGTTGCTCCTTGTAGGACCCTCCCATTCCATTCAAGAACCTGATCGCCTGAAGAGTGTGAGAGAGAGAGAGGGGATCCGTTAACACAACACACTGCAGAAAGAAAGAGAGGAGTGACATTAAAATATTTATGAAGTGTACAAATATGATAGAATATGAGAAGTGTTTATGGTGTGTACAAATATGATTGGTCAGAGTAATGGCAGCTAAAAATACTCATTGCATCATCAGAATGAGCCAGTGTCTACTCATGACATAATCAATATGAACCAGTATATTACTCATGACATCATCAATATGAGCCAGTGTATTACTCATGACGTCATCAATATGAACCAGCGTATTACTCATGACATCATCAGTGTGAGCCAGTGTCTAGTCATGACATCATCAATATGAACCAGTGTCTACTCATGACATCATCAATATGAACCAGTATATTACTCATGACATCATCAATATGAGCCAGTGTATTACTCATGACGTCATCAATATGAACCAGCGTATTACTCATGACATCATCAGTGTGAGCCAGTGTCTAGTCATGACATCATCAATATGAACCAGTGTCTACTCATGACATCATCAATATGAAACAGCATATTACTCATGACATCATCAGTGTGAGCCAGTGTCTACTCACGACATCATCAGTGTGATACAGTGTGTACTCATGACATCATCAGTGTGAGCCAGTGTGTACCTGGTCGAAGGTGACCAACAGTATCTGCTAGACTTCCTCTCTTCACTTTAGTGATGAAAGCACAAAGTCGACCAGAATCCATCATCTTTCCTCCAACCACCTGTTAGACACAGACATGTTCAGTATACATCACTATACATTATACTCAGTATACATCACTATACATTATACTCAGTATACATCACTATACATTATACATCACTATACATTATACTCAGTATACATCACTATACATTATATTCAGTATTCATCTCAGTATACATCACCATACATTATACTCAGTATACATCTCAGTACATGTCACCATACATTATACTCAGTATACATCACTAAACATTATACTCAGTATGAAAATGTATGCACTCACTAACTGTAAGTCGCTCTGGATAAGAGCGTCTGCTAAATTACTAAAATGTTATTTTTTTTATGTACTCAGTATACATCACCATACATTATACTCAGTATACATCTCAGTATATATATCACTATACATTTTACTCAGTATACATCACTATACATTATACTCAGTATACATCACTATACTCAGTATACATCACTATACATTATACTCAGTATACATCACTATACATTATACTCAGTATACATCACTATACATTATACTCAGTATACATCACTATACATTATACTCAGTATACATCACTATACATTATACTCAGTATACATCACTATACTCAGTATAAATCACTATACATTATACTCAGTATACATCACTATACATTATACATCACTATACTCAGTATACATCACTATACATTATACTCAGTATACATCACTATACATTATACTCAGTATACATCACTATACATTATACTCAGTATACATCACTATACTCAGTATACATCACTATACATTATACTCAGTATACATCACTATACATTATACTCAGTATACATCACTATACTCAGTATACATCACTATACATTATACTCAGTATACATCACTATACATTATACTCAGTATACATCACTATACTCAGTATACATCACTATACTCAGTATACATCACTATACATTATGGTCAGAAAACATCTCAGTATACATCACTATACATTATACTCAGTATACATCACCATACATTACACTCAGTATACATCTCAGTATATATCACTATACATTATACTCAGTATAAATCTCAGTACACATCACCATACATTATACTCAGTATACATCACTATACAGTATGGTCAGTATACATCACTATACATTATGTTCAGAAAACATCTCAGTATACATCACTATACATTATACTCAGTATACATCACTATACATTATACTCAGTATACATCACTATACATTATACTCAGTATACATTATACTCAGTATTAATCTCAGTATACATTTTACATTTTAGTCATTTACCAGACGCTCTTATCCAGAGCGACTGACAGTTAGTGGATGCATACATTTTCATACTGGCCCCCCGTGGGAAATGAACCCACAACCCTGGCGTTGCAAACGCCATACTCTACCAACTGAGCTACAGGGGACATACATCACTATACATCTCAGTATACATCACTATACATTATATTCAGTATTCATTGAAACTCCACATGATAATTTCATTTCCATTTTCGTTTTCATGTGATGCACACTTGCATTCACAGGTGTCTATGAATCACATGATTATGCATTGTATTGGCGTCAAATAGAAGAATGGTGTGGGATTCCCTCCGGTGTTTACAGATCAACTGGTCCTGTCAGATTAGGATGTCAGGAACTGCTTACACAAATCAATTGTAACAGTAGAGCGAAGGATATGTTACAATGCCTTGAGAAAGGATTCACACCCCTTGAATTTTTCCACATTTTGTTGTGTTACTGCCTGAATTTAAAATGGATTACATTGAGATGTTGTTTCACTGGCCTCCACACAACAGCCATTAATGTAAAAGTGGAATTATGTTAATCAAATTGTTACAAATTAATAAAAAATGAAAAGCTGAAATGTCTTGAGTCAATAAGTATTAAACCCCTTTGTTATGGCAAGCCTAAAGAAGATCAGGAGTACAAATGTGCTTAACAAGTCACATAATAAGTTGCATGGACTCACTCCATGTGCAATAATAGTGCTTAACATGATTTTTGAATGACTACCTCATCTGAATTTCAAACACAGATTCAACCACAAAGACCAGAGAGGTTTCCCAATGCCTCGCAAAGAAGGACACCTGTTGGTAGATACAAAAACATTTAAAATAAAAAACAGACATTGAATATCCCTTTGAGCATGATGAAGTTATTAATTACACTTTGGATGGTGTATCAATACACCCAGTCACTACAAAGATACAGGCGTCCTTCCTAACTCAGTTGCCGGAGAGGAAGGAAACGAATCAGGAATTTCACCATGAAGCCAATGGTGACTTTAAAACAGTTACAGAGTTTAATGGCTGTGATAGGAGAAAACTGAGGATGGATCAACAACATTGTAGTTACTCCACAATACTAACATAATTGACAGAGTGAAAAGAAGGAAGCCTGTACATAATACAAATATTCCAAAACATACATCCTGTTTGCAACAAGGAACTAAAGCAATACTGGAAAAAACGTGGCAAAGCAATTAACTTTTTGTCCTGAATACAACATGTTATGTTTGGGGCAAATCCAATACAACACATCACTGAGTACCACTCTCCATATTTTCAAGCATAGTGGTGGCTGCATCATGTTATGGATATGCTTGTAATCGTAAAGTACTGGGGGGAAAACCTGGTTCAGTCTGCTTTCTACCAGACACTGGGAGATGAATTCACCTTTCAGTAGGACAATAACCTAAAACACAAGGCCAAATCAACACTGGAGTTGCTTACCAAGAAGACAGTGAATGTTCGAGTTACAGATTTGATTTAAATCTATTTGAAATTCTATGGCAAGACCTGGAAATTGTTGTCCAGTAATGATCAACAAACAATTTGACAGAGCTTGAAGAAATGTCTTAAGAATAATGGGCAAATGTTGCACAATCCAGGTGTGGAAAGCTCTTAGAGACTTCCCCAGAAAGATTTACAGCTGTAATCGCTGCCAAAGGTGCTTCTAAAAATTATTGACTCGGGTGTGTGAATACTTATGTAAATGAGATATTTCTGTATTTCATTTGAAATAAATTTGCAAAAATGTCTAAAAACCTGTTTTTACTTTGTCATTACGGGGTTTGTGTGTAGATGGGTGAGAAAATAAATCAATTTAAACCATTTCGAATTCAGGTTGTAACACAACAAAATGTGGAATAAGTCAAGGGGTATGAATACTTTCTGAAATTATAAAATTAATGGCAGCCGATATAATGAGCATGAGGCAGAAAGTGTCTTATTTTAAATCTACAGGATGTAGTTCTGTACTTATTATGAGGTACAGTGCATTCGTTAAGTATTTAGACCCCTTGACTTTTTACATATTTTGTTATGTTACAGCCTTATTCTAAAAGTGATTAAATAAATAAAAATCCTCATCAATCTATACACAATACCCCATAATGACAAAGCAAAAACAGGTTTTTAGACATTTTAGGTTTTTAAAGTATTCACGCCCCTTGGCATTTTTAAATTTTGTTGCCTTACAACCTGGAATTAAAATGGATTGTTTGGGGTTTGTATCATTTGATTTACATAACATGCCTACCACTTTGAAGATCCCCCAAAATTTTTGGGGTGAAACAAACAAGAAATAAGACAAAATAAAAACAGAAAACTTGAGCGTGCATAACTATTCACTCCCCCAAAGTGAATACTTTGTAGAGCCACCTTTTGCAGCAATTACAGCTGCAAGTCTCTTGGGGTATGTCTCTATAAGCTTGGCACATCTAGCCACTGGGATTTTTGCCCATTCTTCAAGGCAAAACTGCTCCAGCTCCTTCAAGTTGGATGTGTTCCGCTGGTGTACAGCAATCTTTAAATCATACCACAGATTCTCAACTGGATTGAGGTCTGGACTTTGACTAGGCCGTTCCAAGACATTTAAATGTTTCCCCTTAAACCACTCGATTGTTGCTTTAGCAGTATGCTTAGGGTCATTGTCCTGCTGGAAGGTGAACCTCCGTCCCAGTCTCAAATCTCTGGAAGATTGAAACAGGTTTCCCTCAAGAATTTCCCTGTATTTAGCGCCATCCATCATTCCTTCAATTCTGACCAGTTTCCCAGTCCCTGCCGATGAAAAACATCCCTACAGCATGATGCTGCCACCACCATGCTTCACTGTGTGGATGGTGTTCTTGGGGTGATGAGAGGTGTTGGGTTTGCGCCAGATATAGCGTTTTCCTTGATGGCCAAAAAGCTCAATTTTAGTCTCATCTAACCAGAGTACCTTCTTCCATATGTTTGGGGAGTCTCCCACATGCCTTTTGGCGAACACCAAACGTGTTTGCTTATTTTTTTCTTTAAGCAATGGCTTTTTTCTGGCCACTCTTCCATAAAGCTCAGCTCTGTGGAGTGTACGGCTTAAAGTGGTCCTATGGACAGATACTCCAATCTCTGCTGTGGAGCTTTGCAGCTCCTTCAGGGTTATCTTTGGTTTCTTTGTTACCTCTCTGAGTAATGCCCTCCTTGCCTGGTCCGTGAGTTTTGGTGGGTAGCCCTCTCTTGGCAGGTTTGTTGTGGTGCCATATTCTTTCAATTTTTTAATAATGGATTTAATGGTGCTCTGTGGGATGTTCAAAGTTTCAGATATTTTTCTATAATCCAACCATGATCTGTACTTCTCCAAAACCCTGACCTGTTTGGAGAGCTCCTTGGTCTTCATGGTGCCGCTTGCTTGGTGGTGCCCCTTGCTTAATGGTGTTGCAGACTCTGGGGCCTTTCAGAACAGGTGTATATATACTGAGATCATGTGACACTTAGATTACACACAGGTGGACTTTATTTAACTAATTATGTGACTTCTTTTATTTTTATTTATTTTACTTCTGAAGGTAATTGGTTGCACCAGATCTTATTTAGGGGCGTCATAGCAAAGGGGGTGAATACATATGCACGCACCACTTTTTCATTTCACTTCACCAATTTGGACTATTTGTGTATGTCCATTACATGAAATCCAAATAAAAATCCATTTAAATTACAGGTTGTAATGCAACAAAATAGGAAAAACGCCAAGGGGGATGAATACTTTTGCAAGGCACTGTATAAGGTCCCACCGTTGACAGTGCATGTCAGAGCAAAAACCAAGCCATGAGGTCGAAGGAGTCCGTAGAGCTCTGAGACAGGATTGTGTCGAGGCACAGATCCGCGGAACGGTACCAAAACATTTCTGCAGCATTGAAGGTCCCCAAGAACACAGTGGCCTCCATCATTCTTAAATGGAAGAAGTTTGGAACCGCCAAGACTATTCCTAGAGCTGGCCTCCCGACCAAACTGAGCAATCAGTGGAAAAGGACCTTGGTCAGGGAGGTGACCAAGAACCCGATGGTCACTCTGACAGAGCTCCAGAGTTCCTCCTCTGGCCTTTATGGTAGAGTGGCCAGACCGAAGCCTCTCCTCATTAAAAGGCACATGACAGCGCCCTTGGAGTTTGCCAAAAGGTACCTAACAAGATTCTCTGGTCTGATGAAACCAAGATTGAACTCTTTGGCCTGAATGCCAAGCGTCACACCTGGAGGAAACCTGGCACCATCCCTACGGTGAATCATGGTGGTGGCAGCATCATGCTGTGGGGATGTTTTTCAGCGGCAGGGACTGGGAGACTAGTCAGGTTCAAGGGAAAGATGAACGGAGCAAAGTATAGAGAGATCTTTGATGAAAACCTGCTCCAGAGCGCTCAGGACCTCAGACTGGGGTGAAGGTTCACCTTCCAACAGGACAACGACCCTAAGCACACAGCCAAGACAAAGCAGGAGTAGTTTCGGGACAAGTCTCTGAATGTCCTTGAGTGGCCCAGCCAGAGCCCGGACATGAACACAATCGAACAACTCTGGAGAGACCTGAAAATAGCTGTGCAGCGACGCTCCCCATTTAATCTGACAGAGTTTGAGAGGATCTGCAGAGAAGAATGGGAGAAACTCCCCAAATACAGGTGTGCCAAGCTTGTAGCGTCATACACAAGAAGACTCAAGGCTGTAATCACTGCCAAAGGTGCTTCAACAAAGTACTGAGTAAAGGGTCTGAATACTTATGTAACTTTTATATATATATATATTTTTTAATACATATGTAAAAATTTATAAAAAACAGTTTTTGCTTTGTCATTATGGGGTAATGTGTGTAGATTGATGAGGGGGGGTAAACAATTGAATCCATTGTAGAATAAGGCTGTAACATAATAAAATGTGGAAAATGTCAAGGGGACTGAATACTTTCCGAATGCACTATATATATTTTATTTATTTATTTATTTTCATTATTTTATTTCACTGTACCCTGCAATCACACCTGCAACCCTGTACATATTACTATTAAACACTCTGAATATGAATATGAATCACATCAGGTATCCATTTTCCTTATGAAGGAGAGCAATACTAAATGTTAGCCCCTCTCAACAGAACACAGGACCTGTTTTTGGTGCAGAAGGAGCTTAGTGCAGGCAGAGCTATGCAGCCAACATCTAAGAAACAACAGCAGCATTGTCTACCTATCTGGACATAATACAGATTACGGTTATTGTGGAAACATTTAGTTAATTCCATTATCTGTTTGGTTAATGTCAGTCCAGGAGTCAGTCAGACAGTCAGTCGGTCGTCAGTCAGTCGTCAGTCAGTCAGTCAGTCAGTAATTCAGTCCAGGAGTCAGTCAGTCCAGGAGTCAGTCACTAAGTCAGTCCAGGAGTCAGTTAGTCCAGGAGTCAGTCAGTCCAGGAGTCAGTCAGTAATTCAGTCCAGGAGTCAGTCAGTCCAGGAGTCAGTCACTAAGTCAGTCCAGGAGTCAGTCAGACAGTCAGTCGGTCGTCAGTCAGTCGTCAGTCAGTCAGTCAGTCAGTAATTCAGTCCAGGAGTCAGTCAGTCCAGGAGTCAGTCAGTCCAGGAGTCAGTCACTAAGTCAGTCCAGGAGTCAGTCAGTCCAGGAGTCAGTCACTAAGTCAGTCCAGGAGTCAGTTAGTCCAGGAGTCAGTCAGTCCAGGATTCAATAAGTCAGTCAGCCAGTAGTAGTCCCAGTAGTCAGGTCAGTCAGTCAGTCAGTTCAGGAGTCAGTCAGTCAGTCAGTCAGTCAGTCAGTCCAGGAGTCAGTCAGGTCCGTCTGTCAGTCCAGGAGTCAGTCAGGTCCGTCAGTCAGTCCAGGAGTCAGTCAGTCAGTCAGTCAGTTCAGGAGTCAGTCAGTCAGTCAGTCAGTAATTCAGTCCAGGAGTCAGTTAGTCAGTCCAGGAGTCAGTCAGTCCAGAAGTCAGTCAGTCAGTCAGTAATTCAGTCCATGAGTCAGTCAGTCAGTCAGTAATTCAGTCCATGAGTCAGTCAGTCAGTCAGTAATTCAGTCCAGGAGTCAGTCAGTCAGTCAGTCAGTAATTCAATCCAGGAGTCAGTCAGTCAGTCCAGGAGTCAGTCAGTCCAGGAGTCAGTCAGTAAATCAGTAAGTCAGTCAGTCAGGTCTGTCAGTCCAGGAGTCAGTCAGGTCCGTCAGTCAGTCCAGGAGTCAGTCAGTCAGTCAGTCAGTTCAGGAGTCAGTCAGTCAGTCAGTCAGTAATTCAGTCCAGGAGTCAGTTAGTCAGTCCAGGAGTCAGTCAGTCCAGAAGTCAGTCAGTCAGTCAGTAATTCAGTCCATGAGTCAGTCAGTCAGTCAGTAATTCAGTCCAGGAGTCAGTCAGTAATTCAGTCCAGGAGTCAGTCAGTCAGTCAGTCAGTAATTCAATCCAGGAGTCAGTCAGTCAGTCCAGGAGTCAGTCAGTCAGTCAGTCAGTCAGGAGTCAGTCAGTCAGTCAGTCAGTAATTCAGTCCAGGAGTCAGTCAGTCCAGGAGTCAGTCAGTCAGTAAGCCAGTCAGTCAGTAATATAGTCCAGGAGCATCACAACGGCGCTGGAGGAAATGGCATCCGTTTTATGGGCTCCTGACTAATTTAGCTATTTTGTGTAGTTTTTGCGCTGATCATAACTTTTTTTCTACATAATGTTTCCCCCGTTGTTTCCTAACAGTTTCAGAACAGCGATCACTAACCTCCATTTGAACGAAGACTTCAATGAGTCGGAGGTGAAAGACATATTGATTATCCAGGACCAGCCCCTGAATTAATAAAATCGTCTCTACCCTCTGTTCTATTAGCGAATGTGCAATCGCTGGAAAATAAACTAGACGAGCTCCGTTCGAGACTATCCTATCAACGGGACATTAAGAACTGTAATATACTATGCTTCTCTCATTCTTGGCTGAACAAGGACATGGATAATATACATAAATCTAGCTGCTTTTCTACTCATCGGCCGGACAGAACGGCAGAGTCCGGTAAGATCAAGGGGGGTGGTGTGTGTCTCTCTATTAACAACAACTGGTGCGCAATCTCTAATAATAAGGAAGTCTCAAGGTTGATAAGTATGAAAAAAATATATGCACTCACTAACTGTAAGTCGCTCTGGATAAGAGCGTCTACTAAATGACTAAAATGTAAAAATGTAAAAATAAGCTGTAGACCTATACCAAGAGAGTTTTCATCTATATTTTTTGTAGCTGTCTATTCACCACCACAAACCGATGGAGGCACTAAGACCGGACTCAACCAACTGGACCATTAGCAAACAAGAAACGCAGTTCTCCTAGTGACTAGTGATTTTAATGCAGGAAAACTGAAATCCGTTTTACTTAGTTTCTACCAGCATGACACCTGTGCAGCTAAAGGCAAAAAAAACTCTAGATCACCTTTACTCCACACACAGAAACACATACAAAAATCTCCCTCGCCCTCCATTTGGAAAATCTGACCATAACTCTATCCTCCTGATTCCTGCTTACAAGCAAAAATGCTAACAGGAAGTACCAATGACGCGCTCAATACGGAAGTGGTCCAATGAAGCGGATGCTAAGCTACAGGGCTGTTTCGCTAGCACAGACTGGAATATGTTCCAGGATTCATCTGATAACATTGAGGAGTTTACCACATCAGTCACCGGCTTCGTTAATAAGTGCATCGACGTCGTCGTCCCCACAGTGACCGTACGTACATATCCCAACCAGAAGCCATGGATTACAGGCAACATCTGCACTGAGCCAAAGGCTAGAGCTGCCGATTTCGAGGATCAGGACACTAATCTGGACGCTTATAAGAAATCCTGCTACGTCCTCCGAATAACCATCAAATAGGCAAAAGCGTCAATACAGGACTAAGATTGAATCCTACTACACAAGCTCCGATGCTCATTTCATTTCAGTCATTTAGCAGACGCTCTTATCCATACATTATTTGTTTATACTGGCGCCCCTGTGGGAATCGAACCCACAACCCTGGCGTTGCAAACGCCATGCTCTACCAACTGAGCTACATCCCTGCCGGCCATTCCCTCCCCTACCCTGGACGACGCTGGGCCAATTGTGCACCGCCCCATGGGTCTCCCGGTCACGGCCGGCTACGACAGAGCCTGGATACGAACCAGGATCTCTAGTGGCACAGCTAGCACTGCGATGCAGTGCCTTATACCACTGCGCCACTCGGGAGACTCATCAGATGTGGCAGGGCAACCTAGCCGAGAGCTGCCCAATGACGCGACCCTACCAGACGAGCTAAAGGCCTTCTATGCTGAACCATGCATGAGAGCAACAGCTGTTCCGGACGACTGTATGATCACACTCTCTGTAAGACCTTTAAACAGGTTAACATTAACATGGTCGCAGGGCCAGACGGATTACCAGGACGCGTACTCAGAGCATGCGCTGACCAGCTGGCCAGTGTCTTCACTGACATTTTCAACCTCTTCCTGACCCAGTCTGTAATACCTACATGTTTCAAGCAGACCACCATAGTCCCTGTGCCCAACAATGCCAAGGTAACCTGTCTAAATGACGACCGCCCAGTAGCAGTTACATCTGTAGACATGTAATTCTTTGAAAGGCTGGTCATGGCTCACATCAACACCATTATCCCAGAAACCCTAGACCCACTCCAATTTGCATACCGCCCCAACAGATCCACAGATGATGCAATCTCTATTGCACTCCACACTGCCCTTTCCCACCTGGACAAGAGGAACACCTACGTGAGAATGCTATTCATTGACTACAGCTTAGCATTCAACACCATAGTGCCCTACAAGCTCATCACTAAGCTAAGGACCCTGGAACTAAACACCTCCCTCTGCAACTTGATCCTGGACTTCCTGACGGGCCGCCCCCAGGTGGTAAGGGTAGGCAACAACACATCCGCCACGCTAACCCTCAACACGGGGGCCCCTCAGGGGTGCGTGCTCAGTCCCCTCCTGTACTCCCTGTTCACCCACGACTGTGTGGCCGCGCACGACTCCAACACCATCATTAAGTTTGCCGATGACACAATGTTGGTAGGCCAAATCGCCAACGACAATGAGACAGCCTACAGAGAGGAGGTTAGACACCTGTCAGTGTGGTGCCAGGACAACAACCTCTCCCTCAATGTGATCTTATCGTGGACTACAGGAAACGGAGGGCCAGGCACACCCCTCATTCACATCGACAGGGCTGTAGTGGAGCGGGTCGAGAGCTTCAGGTTCCTCAGTGTCCACATCACTAAGGATCTATCACGGTCCAACACAGTTGGGGGAGGCTGAAACGATTTGGCATGGGGCCTCAGATCCTCAAGAAGTTCTACAGCAGCACCATTGAGAGCATCTTGACTGGCTGCATCACCACTTGGTACGGCCAACAAACAAAGATGCACACACACACACACACACACACACACACACTAAACGAGCTTACACACACAAAACACACACACATGCAAATTGACGCCACACACACGCACTCACATATACACACACTCTTCACATTCTCTGCTGCTGCTCTGTTTATTATCTATCCTGATTGCCTAGTCACTTTTACCCCTACCTACATGTACATATTACCTCAACTACCAACACTGCTGCTGCTCTGTTTATTATCTATCCTGATTGAATAGTCAATTTTACCCCTACCCACATTCTGGGTTAGGGTTAGGAGCAGGTCCAGGATCAGGGCTTACCTTGAGTCCCAGCAGAGCTCCTGTGTCTCGGGGTTAGGGTTAGGGTTAGGAGCAGGTCCAGGATCAGGGCTTACCTTGAGTCCCAGCAGAGCTCCTGTGTCTCTTGGTTAGGGTTAGGGTTAGGAGCAGGTCCAGGATCAGGGCTTACCTTGAGTCCCAGCAGAGCTCCTGTGTCTCGGGGTTAGGGTTAGGAGCAGGTCCAGGATCAGGGCTTACCTTGAGTCCCAGCAGAGCTCCTGTGTCTCGGGGTTAGGGTTAGGGTTAGGAGCAGGTCCAGGATCAGGGCTTACCTTGAGTCCCAGCAGAGCTCCTGTGTCTCTTGGTTAGGGTTAGGGTTAGGAGCAGGTCCAGGATCAGGGCTTACCTTGAGTCCCAGCAGAGCTCCTGTGTCTCGGGGTTAGGGTTAGGGTTAGGAGCAGGTCCAGGGCTTACCTTGAGTCCCAGCAGAGCTCCTGTGTCTCTGGGTTAGGGTTAGGGTTAGGAGCAGGTCCAGGATCAGGGCTTACCTTGAGTCCCAGCAGAGCTCCTGTGTCTCGGGGCACCGTTCCATCCTTCATCCTCTTGTTTAGTATAATCCGCCCTATCAGGCGCTCGCCATCTTTGGACGGTTGCCATGTCACCGGGTGCTACAAGGTCAAAGTGACAACACATATCTTGTGTTTTACAACAAGTAGGCTTCTCATGTTTCAAGAACACAACATTAGAACAACAATACAGTATAGAACAACACACTCAACAGAAAGAAGGCTGGAGGCCATTTTACATGTGATGCATTGTGATTACACAAACTTAGATCAAGAGACATTGTAATTTGGTGTCAAATTGTGCTCTATACAGGTACATCAGTATAACCACATAATCTTTCATGATGAGTATAGGAAAAACTGCAAATTTGATTTCCACAGGGAAAAACCCAATGAAAGCTTGCTGTGCTATCTTCATGTTCTGTAAAGGCTGTATAGGCAGTATATTACACTGTCTATCAAACCCAACTGTCATGCATTTTAAATGCAGTGATGACACAGGAGAAGTGGTCATTCATATATTCATTGCCATGTGATTTAAGAGTTTGTGTGACTAGAGTATTGGTGGGTAGATGGAGAGAGAGAGTAGGAAGAGAGAGAGTAGGGAGAGAGCAAGAAGGAAGAGAGAGAGAGAGGAGAGAGAGAGTAGGAAGAGAGAGAGAGTAGGAAGAGAGAGAGAGTAGGAAGAGAGAGGGAGTAGGAAGAGAGAGCGAGATTTGGAAGAGAGAGAGAATATGGAGAGAGAGAGAGGAGAGAGAGGGAGTATGAAGAGAGAGAGAGTTGGAAGAGAGAGAGAGAGTAGGAAGAGAGAGAGAGAGTTGGAAGAGAGAGAGAGAGAGAGAGAGAGAGAGAGAGAGAGGGAGAGAGAGAGAGATAGAGGAGAGAGAGAGTAGGAAGAGAGAGAGAGTAAGAATACAGAGAGAGAGAGAGAGAGTAGGAAGAGAGAGAGTAGGAATACAGAGAGAGAGAGAGAGAGAGGGAGAGAGTAGGAAGAGAGAGAGTAGGAATACAGAGAGAGCTAGTAGGAAGAGAGAGAGAATATGGAGAGAGAGAGAGAGTAGGAAGAGAGCGAGCTAGTAGGAAGAGAGAGAATATGGAGAGAGAGAGAGAGTAGGAAGAGAGAGAGCTAGTAGGAAGAGAGAGAGTAGGAAGAGAGAGAGCTAGTAGGAAGAGAGAGAGTAGGAAGAGAGAGAGAGTAGGAAGAGAGAGAGCTAGTAGGAATAGAGAGAGAATATGGAGAGAGAGAGAGAGAGAGTAGGAAGAGAGCGAGCTAGTAGGAAGAGAGAGAGTAGGAAGAGAGAGAGAGTAGAAAAATAGAGAGAGAGGGAGAGAGAGAGAGGAGAGAGAGGGAGAGTAGGATGAGAGAGAGGGAGAGCAGGAAGAGAGAGAGTGAGTAGGAAGAGAGAGAGAGAGTAGGGAGAGAGAGAGAGAATATGGAGAGAGAGAGAGCAGGAAGAGAGAGAATGAATAGGGAGAGAGAGAGAGTAGGAAGAGAGAGAGAGAATATGGAGAGAGAGAGAAAGAGTAGGAAGAGAGACAGAGAATATGGAGAGAGAGAGAGTAGGAAGAGAGAGAGAGAGAATATGGAGAGAGAGAGAGAGAGTAGGAAGAGAGAGAGAGGGAGAAAGAGTAGGAAGAGAGAGAGAGGAGAGAAAGGGAGAGTAGGAAGAGAGAGAGGGAGAGAGAGAGAGAGGAGAGAAAGGGAGAGTAGGAAGAGAGAGGGAGTAGGAAGAGAGAGAGAGAATATGGAGAGAGAGAGAAAGAGTAGGAAGAGAGAGAGAGAGAGAGAGAGAGAGACTATGGAGAGAGAGAGAATAGGAAGAGAGAGAGTATGAATACACAGAGAGGGAGTAGGAAGAGAGAGAGAGTAGGAAGAGAGAGACGGAGTTGGAAGAGAGTGAGAGAGAGAGAGAGTGAGAGAGAGAGAGAGTGGAGAGAGAGAGTAGGAAGAGAGAGAGGGAGAGTAGGAAGAGAGAGAGAGAGAGTAGGAAGAGAGAGAGTAGGAATACAGAGAGAGAGAGAGAGAGAGAGAGAGAGAGAGAGAGAGGAGAGAGAGGGAGAGTTGGAAGAGAGAGAGAGAGTGGGAAGAGAGAGAGAGTTGGAAGAGAGAGAGAGAGAGAGAGATAGAGGAGAGAGAGAGTAGGAAGAGAGAGAGAGTAGGAATACAGAGAGAGAGAGAGAGTAGGGAGAGAGGGAGGAAGAGAGAGAGTATGAATACAGAGAGAGAGAGTATGATACAGAGAGAGAGAGAGAGAGAGAGAGAGAGAGAGAGAGAGAGAGAGAGAGAGAGAAAGAGTAGGAAGAGAGACAGAGAATATGGAGAGAGAGAGAGTAGGAAGAGAGAGAGAGAGAATATGGAGAGAGAGAGAGAGAGTAGGAAGAGAGAGAGAGGGAGAAAGAGTAGGAAGAGAGAGAGAGAGAGAGAGAGAGGAGAGAAAGGGAGAGTAGGAAGAGAGAGAGAGAGAGAGAGAGGAGAGAAAGGGAGAGTAGGAAGAGAGAGAGGGAGAGAGAGAGAGAGAGGAGATAAAGGGAGAGTAGGAAGAGAGAGGGAGTAGGAAGAGAGAGAGAGAATATGGAGAGAGAGAGAAAGAGTAGGAAGAGAGAGAGAGAGAGAGAGACTATGGAGAGAGAGAGAATAGGAAGAGAGAGAGTATGAATACACAGAGAGGGAGTAGGAAGAGAGAGAGAGTAGGAAGAGAGAGACGGAGTTGGAAGAGAGTGAGAGAGAGAGAGAGTGAGAGAGAGAGAGAGAGAGTGGAGAGAGAGAGTAGGAAGAGAGAGAGAGAGAGTAGGAAGAGAGAGAGTAGGAATACAGAGAGAGAGAGAGAGAGAGAGAGAGAGAGAGGAGAGAGAGGGAGAGTTGGAAGAGAGAGCGAGAGAGAGAGAGAGAGAGAGAGAGAGAGAGAGAGAGAGAGAGAGAGTAGGAAGAGAGAGAGAGTAGGAATACAGAGAGAGAGAGAGTAGGGAGAGAGGGAGGAAGAGAGAGAGTATGAATACAGAGAGAGAGAGAGAGAGAGAGAGAGAGAGAGAGAGAGAGAGAGAGAGAGCGCGAGAGGGAGAGAGTAGGAAGAGAGAGAGTAGGAATACAGAGAGAGAGAGAGAGAGAGAGAGAGTAGGAAGAGAGAGAGAGAGAGAGAGAATATGGAGAGAGAGAGAATAGGAAGAGAGAGTAGGAAGAGAGAGAGAGTAGGAAGAGAGAGAGGGAGTTGGAAGAGAGAGAGAGAGAGAGAGAGAGAGAGAGAGAGAGAGAGAGAGAGAAGAGAGGGAGAGTTGGAAGAGAGAGAGAGAGTTGGAAGAGAGAGAGAGAGAGAGAGAGAGAGAGAGAGAGAGAGAGAGAGAGAGAGAGAGAGAGAGAGAGAGAGATAGAGGAGAGAGAGAGTTGGAAGAGAGTGGGAGAGAGAGAGAGAGAGAGAGAGAGAGAGAGTAGGAAGAGAGAGAGAGAGTTGGATGAGAGTGTGAGAGAGAGAGAGAGAGAGAGAGAGAGAGAGTGAGAGAGAGAGGAGAGAGAGAGTAGGAAGAGAGAGAGGGAGAGTAGGAAGAGAGAGAGAGAGTAGGAAGAGAGAGAGTATGAATACAGAGAGAGAGAGAGAGAGAGAGAGAGAGAGAGAGAGAGAGGGGGAGAGAGAGGGAGTAGGAAGAGAAAGAGAGAGGGAGAGTAGGAAGAGAGAGAGAGTAGGAAGAGAGAGAGAGTTGGAAGAGAGTGAGTGAGAGAGAGAGAGTAGGAAGAGAGAGAGGGAGAGCAGGAAGAGAGAGAGAGTGTAGGAAGAGAGAGAGAGTTGGAAGAGAGAGAGAGAGAGAGAGAGAGTAGGAAGAGAGAGAGTAGGAATACAGAGAGAGAGAGAGAGCGAGAGAGAGAGAGAAAGAGAGAGAGAGAGAGAGTAGGAAGAGAGAGAGTAGGAAAAGAGAGAGAAAGTTGGAAGAGAGAGAGAGTAGGAAGATAGAGAGCTAGTAGGAAGAGAGAGAGGATATGGAGAGAGAGAGAGAGAGTAGGAAGAGAGCGAGCTAGTAGGAAGAGAGAGAGTAGGAAGAGAGAGAGAGTAGGAAGAGAGAGAGAGCTAGTAGGAAGAGAGAGAGAATATGGAGAGAGAGAGAGAGTAGGAAGAGAGCGAGCTAGTAGGAAGAGAGAGAGTAGGAAGAGAGAGAGAGTAGGAAGAGAGAGAGCTAGTAGGAAGAGAGAGAGAGTAGGAAGAGAGAGAGAGCTAGTAGGAAGAGAGAGAGAGTAGGAAGAGAGAGAGCTAGTAGGAAGAGAGAGAATATGGAGAGAGAGAGAGAGAGTAGGAAGAGAGCGAGCTAGTAGGAAGAGAGAGAGTAGGAAGAGAGAGAGAGTAGAAAAATAGAGAGAGAGGGAGAGAGAGAGGAGAGAGAGGGAGAGTAGGATGAGAGAGAGGGAGAGCTGGAAGAGAGAGAGTGAGTAGGAAGAGAGAGAGAGAGTAGGAAGAGAGAGAGAGAATATGGAGAGAGAGAGAGAGCAGGAAGAGAGAGAGTGAATAGGAAGAGAGAGAGAGTAGGAAGAGAGAGAGAGAATATGGAGAGAGAGAGTAGGAAGAGAGACAGAGAATATGGAGAGAGAGAGAGAGTAGGAAGAGAGAGAGAGAGAATATGGAGAGAGAGAGAGAGAGAGTAGGAAGAGAGAGAGAGGGAGAAAGAGTAGGAAGAGAGAGAGAGAGAGAGAGAGAGAGGAGAGAAAGGGAGAGTAGGAAGAGAGAGGAAGTAGGAAGAGAGAGAGAGAGAATATGGAGAGAGAGAGAGAGTAGGAAGAGAGAGAGAGAGAGAGAATATGGAGAGAGAGAGAGAATAGGAAGAGAAAGAGTATGAATACAGAGAGAGAGAGAGAGTAGGAAGAGAGAGAGAGTATGAAGAGAGAGAGGGAGTTGGAAGAGAGTGAGAGAGAGAGAGAGAGAGAGAGGAGAGAGAGAGTAGGAAAAGAGAGTGGGAGAGTAGGAAGAGAGAGAGAGAGTAGGAAGAGAGAGAGTAGGAATACAGAGAGAGAGTAGGAAGAGAGAGAGAGAGTAGGAATACAGAGAGAGAGAGAGAGAGAGAGAGAGGAGAGAGAGGGGGTGTTGGAAGAGAGAGAGAGAGAGTTGGAAGAGAGAGAGAGTTGGAAGAGAGAGAGAGAGAGAGAGAGAGAGAGAGAGAGAGAGAGAGAGAGAGAGTAGGAATACAGAGAGAGAGAGAGTAGGAAGAGAGGGGGGAAGAGAGAGAGTAGGAATACAGAGAGAGGGAGAGAGAGAGAGAGTGAGAAAGAGAGAGAGAGAGGGAGAGAGAGAGAGTAGGAAGAGAGAGAGGGAGAGCAGGAAGAAAGAGAGAGTGTAGGAAGAGAGAGAGAGTTGGAAGAGAGAGAGAGAGAGAGAGAGAGAGAGAGAGAGAGAGAGAGAGAGAGAGAGAGAGAGAGGAGAGAGAGTAGGAATACAGAGAGAGAGAGAGTAGGAAGAGAGGGGGGAAGAGAGAGAGTAGGAATACAGAGAGAGGGAGAGAGAGAGAGAGTGAGAAAGAGAGAGAGAGAGGGAGAGAGAGTAGGAAGAGAGAGAGGGAGAGCAGGAAGAAAGAGAGAGTGTAGGAAGAGAGAGAGTTGGGAGAGAGAGAGAGAGAGAGAGTAGGAAGAGAGAGAGTAGGAATACAGAGAGAGAGAGAGAGAGAGAGTAGGAAGAGAGAGAGTAGGAAAAGAGAGAAAGTTGGAAGAGAGAGAGAGTAGGAAGATAGAGAGCTAGTAGGAAGAGAGAGAGAATATGGAGAGAGAGAGAGAGTAGGAAGAGAGCGAGCTAGTAGGAAGAGAGAGAGTAGGAAGAGAGAGAGAGTAGGAAGAGAGAGAGCTAGTAGGAAGAGAAAGAGTAGGAAGAGAGAGAGAGTAGGAAGAGAGAGAGAGCTAGTAGGAAGAGAGAGAGAATATGGAGAGAGAGAGAGAGTAGGAAGAGAGCGAGCTAGTAGGAAGAGAGAGAGTAGGAAGAGAGAGAGAGTAGGAAGAGAGAGAGCTAGTAGGAAGAGAGAGAGAGTAGGAAGAGTGAGAGTATGAAGAGAGAGAGAGTAGGAAGAGAGAGAGCTAGTAGGAAGAGAGAGAGAATATGGAGAGAGAGAGAGAGAGTAGGAAGAGAGCGAGCTAGTAGGAAGAGAGAGAGTAGGAAGAGAGAGAGAGTAGAAAAATAGAGAGAGAGGGAGAGAGAGAGGAGAGAGAGGGAGAGTAGGATGAGAGAGAGGGAGAGCAGGAAGAGAGAGAGTGAGTAGGAAGAGAGAGAGAGAGTAGTAAGA
>CM062480.1:2448611-2506111 GCA_031479575.1 Coregonus ussuriensis | reverse complement strand
GAACATTAGCGTGTGGGAAGCAGAATAATACAGAAAGATGAAACAAAAAAGTAGGAAAAAAATAAAGGAAGCCAAATCAGAGACAGATGTAGTGGTGAAGCTAAGAGCTCAGGGAGGAGGAGGATGGTGATCAGACAGGTAGTGGTGAAGCTAAGAGCTCAGGGAGGAGGAGGATGGTGATCAGACAGGTAGTGGTGAAGCTAAGAGCTCAGGGAGGAGGATGGTGATCAGACAGGTAGTGGTGAAGCTAAGAGCTCAGGGAGGAGGATGGTGATCAGACAGGTAGTGGTGAAGCTAAGAGCTCAGGGAGGAGGATGGGGATCAGACAGGTAGTGGTGAAGCTAAGAGCTCAGGGAGGAGGAGGATGGTGATCAGACAGGTAGTGGTGAAGCTAAGAGCTCAGGGAGGAGGAGGATGGTGATCAGACAGGTAGTGGTGAAGCTAAGAGCTCAGGGAGGAGGAGGATGGGGATCAGACAGGTAGTGGTGAAGCTAAGAGCTCAGGGAGGAGGATGGTGATCAGACAGGTAGTGGTGAAGCTAAGAGCTCAGGGAGGAGGAGGATGGTGATCAGACAGGTAGTGGTGAAGCTAAGAGCTCAGGGAGGAGGAGGATGGTGATCAGACAGGTAGTGGTGAAGCTAAGAGCTCAGGGAGGAGGAGGATGGTGATCAGACAGGTAGTGGTGAAGCTAAGAGCTCAGGGAGGAGGAGGATGGTGATCAGACAGGTAGTGGTGAAGCTAAGAGCTCAGGGAGGAGGATGGTGATCAGACAGGTAGTGGTGAAGCTAAGAGCTCAGGGAGGAGGATGGGGATCAGACAGGTAGTGGTGAAGCTAAGAGCTCAGGGAGGAGGATGGTGATCAGACAGGTAGTGGTGAAGCTAAGAGCTCAGGGAGGAGGAGGATGGTGATCAGACAGGTAGTGGTGAAGCTAAGAGCTCAGGGAGGAGGAGGATGGTGATCAGACAGGTAGTGGTGAAGCTAAGAGCTCAGGGAGGAGGATGGTGATCAGACAGGTAGTGGTGAAGCTAAGAGCTCAGGGAGGAGGAGGATGGTGATCAGACAGGTAGTGGTGAAGCTAAGAGCTCAGGGAGGAGGATGGGGATCAGACAGGTAGTGGTGAAGCTAAGAGCTCAGGGAGGAGGATGGTGATCAGACAGGTAGTGGTGAAGCTAAGAGCTCAGGGAGGAGGATGGTGATCAGACAGGTAGTGGTGAAGCTAAGAGCTCAGGGAGGAGGATGGTGATCAGACAGGTAGTGGTGAAGCTAAGAGCTCAGGGAGGAGGAGGATGGTGATCAGACAGGTAGTGGTGAAGCTAAGAGCTCAGGGAGGAGGATGGTGATCAGACAGGTAGTGGTGAAGCTAAGAGCTCAGGGAGGAGGATGGTGATCAGACAGGTAGTGGTGAAGCTAAGAGCTCAGGGAGGAGGAGGAGGATGGTGATCAGACAGGTAGTGGTGAAGCTAAGAGCTCAGGGAGGAGGAGGATGGTGATCAGACAGGTAGTGGTGAAGCTAAGAGCTCAGGGAGGAGGAGGATGGTGATCAGACAAGTAGTGGTGAAGCTAAGAGCTCAGGGAGGAGGAGGATGGTGATCAGACAGGTAGTGGTGAAGCTAAGAGCTCAGGGAGGAGGAGGATGGTGATCAGACAGGTAGTGGTGAAGCTAAGAGCTCAGGGAGGAGGAGGATGGTGATCAGACAGGTAGTGGTGAAGCTAAGAGCTCAGGGAGGAGGAGGAGGATGGTGATCAGACAGGTAGTGGTGAAGCTAAGAGCTCAGGGAGGAGGATGGTGATCAGACAGGTAGTGGTGAAGCTAAGAGCTCAGGGAGGAGGAGGAGGATGGTGATCAGACAGGTAGTGGTGAAGCTAAGAGCTCAGGGAGGAGGATGGTGATCAGACAGGTAGTGGTGAAGCTAAGAGCTCAGGGAGGAGGATGGTGATCAGACAGGTAGTGGTGAAGCTAAGAGCTCAGGAAGGAGGAGGAGGATGGTGATCAGACAGGTAGTGGTGAAGCTAAGAGCTCAGGGAGGAGGAGGATGGTGATCAGACAGGTAGTGGTGAAGCTAAGAGCTCAGGGAGGAGGATCGTGATCAGACAGGTAGTGGTGAAGCTAAGAGCTCAGGGAGGAGGAGGAGGATGGTGATCAGACAGGTAGTGGTGAAGCTAAAAGCTCAGGGAGGAGGATGGGGATCAGACAGGTAGTGGTGAAACTAAGAGCTCAGGGAGGAGGATGGTGATCAGACAGGTAGTGGTGAAGCTAAGAGCTCAGGGAGGAGGATGGTGATCAGACAGGTAGTGGTGAAGCTAAGAGCTCAGGGAGGAGGATGGGGATCAGACAGGTAGTGGTGAAGCTAAGAGCTCAGGGAGGAGGAGGATGGTGATCAGACAGGTAGTGGTGAAGCTAAGAGCTCAGGGAGGAGGAGGATGGTGATCAGACAGGTAGTGGTGAAGCTAAGAGCTCAGGGAGGAGGAGGAGGATGGTGATCAGACAGGTAGTGGTGAAGCTAAGAGCTCAGGGAGGAGGATGGTGATCAGACAGGTAGTGGTGAAGCTAAGAGCTCAGGGAGGAGGAGGAGGATGGTGATCAGACAGGTAGTGGTGAAGCTAAGAGCTCAGGGAGGAGGATGGTGATCAGACAGGTAGTGGTGAAGCTAAGAGCTCAGGGAGGAGGATGGTGATCAGACAGGTAGTGGTGAAGCTAAGAGCTCAGGGAGGAGGAGGAGGATGGTGATCAGACAGGTAGTGGTGAAGCTAAGAGCTCAGGGAGGAGGAGGATGGTGATCAGACAGGTAGTGGTGAAGCTAAGAGCTCAGGGAGGAGGAGGATGGTGATCAGACAGGTAGTGGTGAAGCTAAGAGCTCAGGGAGGAGGAGGATGGTGATCAGACAGGTAGTGGTGAAGCTAAGAGCTCAGGGAGGAGGATGGTAATCAGACAGGTAGTGGTGAAGCTAAGAGCTCAGGGAGGAGGAGGAGGATGGTGATCAGACAGGTAGTGGTGAAGCTAAGAGCTCAGGGAGGAGGATGGGGATCAGACAGGTAGTGGTGAAGCTAAGAGCTCAGGGAGGAGGATGGTGATCAGACAGGTAGTGGTGAAGCTAAGAGCTCAGGGAGGAGGATGGTGATCAGACAGGTAGTGGTGAAGCTAAGAGCTCAGGGAGGAGGATGGTGATCAGACAGGTAGTGGTGAAGCTAAGAGCTCAGGGAGGAGGAGGATGGTGATCAGACAGGTAGTGGTGAAGCTAAGAGCTCAGGGAGGAGGAGGAGGATGGTGATCAGACAGGTAGTGGTGAAGCTAAGAGCTCAGGGAGGAGGATGGTGATCAGACAGGTAGTGGTGAAGCTAAGAGCTCAGGGAGGAGGATGGTGATCAGACAGGTAGTGGTGAAGCTAAGAGCTCAGGGAGGAGGAGGATGGTGATCAGACAGGTAGTGGTGAAGCTAAGAGCTCAGGGAGGAGGAGGATGGTGATCAGACAGGTAGTGGTGAAGCTAAGAGCTCAGGGAGGAGGATGGTGATCAGACAGGTAGTGGTGAAGCTAAGAGCTCAGGGAGGAGGATGGTGATCAGACAGGTAGTGGTGAAGCTAAGAGCTCATGGAGGAGGAGGATGGTGATCAGACAGGTAGTGGTGAAGCTAAGAGCTCAGGGAGGAGGAGGATGGGGATCAGACAGGTAGTGGTGAAGCTAAGAGCTCAGGGAGGAGGAGGATGGTGATCAGACAGGTAGTGGTGAAGCTAAGAGCTCAGGGAGGAGGATGGTGATCAGACAGGTAGTGGTGAAGCTAAGAGCTCAGGGAGGAGGAGGATGGGGATCAGACAGGTAGTGGTGAAGCTAAGAGCTCAGGCAGGAGGAGGATGGTGATCAGGCAGGTAGTGGTGAAGCTAAGAGCTCAGGGAGGAGGATCGTGATCAGAGGAAAAATAAATAACAGACATGACAGTGAAAAGGGAAAAACAAAAAACACAACTTGGTTGAAGCAAACTAACCCCAGGCTGAAAACAGGACCACCCACAGTGTTGAGGAGGGAGATAGAGGGTCTCAATCAGTAACCACCCACAGTGTTGAGGAGGGAGATAGAGGGTCTCAATCAGTAACCACCCACAGTGTTGAGGAGGGAGATATAGGGTCTCATTCAGTAACCACAGACAGTGTTGAGGAGGGAGATATAGGGTCTCATTCAGTAACCACCCACAGTGTTGAGGAGGGAGATAGTTATAGATATACTATAGTTGTAATGGGTTGTAGTGGGTTGTAGTAGTTGTATTGGTTATAGTAGTTGTAGTGGGTTGTAGTAGTTGTAGTGGGTTGTAGTAGTAGTTGTATTGGGTTATAGTAGTTGTAGTGGGTTGTGGTAGTTGTAGTGGGTTATAGTAGCTGTAGTGGGTTGTAGTAGTTGTAGTGGGTTATAGTAGCTGTAGTGGGTTGTAGTGGGTTATAGTAATTGTAGTGGATTATAGTAGTTGTATTGGTTATAGTAGTTGTAGTGGGTTATAGTAGTTGTAGTGGGTTGTGGTAGTTGTAGTGGGTTATAGTAATTGTAGTGGGTTGTGGTAGTTGTAGTGGGTTATAGTAGTTGTAGTGGGTTATAGTAGTTGTAGTGGGTTATAGTAGTTGTAGTGGATTATAGTAGTTGTAGTGGGTTATAGTAGTTGTAGTGGATTATAGTAGTTGTAGTGGGTTATAGTAGTTGTAGTGGATTATAGTAGTTGTAGTGGATTATAGTAGTTGTAGTGGGTTATAGTAGTTGTAGTGGGTTATAGTAGTTGTAGTGGGTTATAGTAGTTGTAGTGGATTATAGTAGTTGTAGTGGATTATAGTAGTTGTAGTGGGTTATAGTAGTTGTAGTGGGTTATAGTAGTTGTAGTGGATTATAGTAGTTGTAGTGGGTTATAGTAGTTGTAGTGGGTTATAGTAGTTGTAGTGGATTGTAGTAGTTGTAGTGGGTTTATTGAGTGAGTAGAAAGTATCAGTAGTGAGCACGTATCACTACTGTACCTTCTCACTACAGCTATTCTGACTGGCCTTGTTTAGGGTCGTTCTACTGTACCTATCAATGCACAAGTATTTAACCTGGGGTTCAAGTTCCACATCCTCTTCGAAGAACTACCCCCCAAAGCATACCAACTAACCCTAACCCCCCAAAGCATACCAACTAACCCTAACCCCCCAAAGCATACCAACTAACCCTAACCCCCCAAAGCATACCAACTAACCCTAACCCCCCAAAGCATACCAACTAACCCTAACCCCCCAAAGCATACCAACTAACCCTAACCCCTCAAAGCATACCAACTAACCTTAACCCCCCCAAAGCATACCAACTAACCTTAACCCCCCAAAGCATACCAACTAACCTTAACCCCCCAAAGCATACCAACTAACCCTAACCCCCCAAAGCAACCAACTAACCCTAACTCCCCAAAGCATACCAACTAACCCTAACCCCCCAAAGCATACCAACTAACCCTAACCCCCCAAAGCATACCAACTAACCCTCCAAAGCATACCAACTAACCCTAACCCCCCAAAGCATACCAACTAACCCTAACCCCCCAAAGCATACCAACTAACCTTAACCCCCCAAAGCATACCAACTAACCCTAACCCCCCAAAGCATACCAACTAGCCTTAACCCCCCAAAGCATACCAACTAACCCTAACCCCCCAAAGCAACCAACTAACCCTAACTCCCCAAAGCATACCAACTAACCCTAACCCCCCAAAGCATACCAACTAACCCTAACCCCCCCAAAGCATACCAACTAACCCTCCAAAGCATACCAACTAACCCTAACCCCCCAAAGCATACCAACTAACCCTAACCCCCCAAAGCATACCAACTAACCTTAACCCCCCAAAGCATACCAACTAACCCTAACCCCCCAAAGCATACCAACTAGCCCTAACCCTAACCATTTTTACATTTTACATTTTAGTCATTTAGCAGACGCTCTTATCCAGAGCGACTTACAGTTAGTGAATACATATTTTTTTTATACTGGCCCCCCGTGGGAATCGAACCCACAACCCTGGCGTTGCAAACGCCATGCTCTATCAACTGAGCTACATCCCTGCCGGCCATTCCCTCCCCTACCCTGGACGACGCTGGGCCAATTGTGCGCCGCCCATGAGTCTCCCGGTCGCGGCCGGCTGCGACAGAGCCTGGATTCGAACCAGGATCTCTAGTGGCACAGTTTGCACTGCGATGCAGTGCCTTAGACCACTGCGCCACTCAGGAGTACTAACCCTGTATATAACCTCCTTATTGTTATTTTTATTGTTGCTCTTTTATTTTTGACTTTAGTTTATTTAGTAATTTTTTCTCTTATTTTTCTTAAAAACTGCATTGTTGGTTAAGGGCTTGTAAGTAAGCATTTCACAGTAAGGTCTACACCTGTTGTATTCTGCGCATGTGACAAATAATATTTGATTTGATTTATTTTGCCTCTCATATAGGGCATTAGAGCTGGTGTACAAAAATAAGGCCTGATCATTGGTTTAGATGTTTCCCCTTTGACTGTCACCTACAGGATTGGGATAAGAACAATACACATTTGTTTTTTTTTAAATGCACAGCTGATTTCAAAATAATGAAAAGTTGAGATGGTAGATGGGGGTGAGGGGGCTCCACTCGTACTCATACCATAGATGCAGCCTCGCTATGCCAAGATGCATGGTCCCACCATTGGCCATCCATATCTCCTGTGGAATGAAGTCATAACCGAGAGAGAGGGGGGGGGGGGAGGGAGAGAGAGCGAGAGAGGGGGAGGGAGAGAGGGAGAGAGAGAGGGGGAGGGAGAGAGGGAGAGAGAGAGAGGCAGAGAGAGAGGGGGAGGGAGAGAGGCAGAGAGAGAGGGGGAGGGAGAGAGGCAGAGAGAGAGGGGGAGGGAGAGAGTGAGAGAGAGAGAGATAGGGGGAGGGAGAGAGGGAGAGAGAGAGGGGGAGGGAGGGAGAGAGGGAGTGAGAGAGAGGGGGAGGGAGAGAGGGAGAGAGAAAGAGGGGGAGGGAGAGAGGGGGAGGGACAGCAGAGGGAGAGAGAGAGGGGGAGGGAGGGAGAGAGGGAGTGAGAGAGAGGGGGAGGGAGAGAGGGAGAGAGGGGGAGGGAGAGAGGGAGAGAGGGAGAGAGAGATAGGGGGAGGGAGAGAGGGAGAGAGAGAGAGGCAGAGAGAGAGGGGGGAGGGAGAGAGAGAGAGGCAGAGAGAGAGGGGGGAGGGAGAGAGAGAGAGGGAGATAGGGGGAGGGAGAGAGGGAGAGAGAGAGGGGGGGGAGGGAGTGAGAGAGGGGGAGGGAGAGAGAGAGGGGGAGGGAGAGAGGGAGAGAGAGAGGGGGGAGGGAGAGAGGGAGAGAGAGAGAGGGGGGAGGGAGAGAGGGAGAGAGAAAGAGAAAGAGGGGGAGGGGGGGAGGGACAGCAGAGGCAGGTGAGAACAGAGACAGTAGTGAAATGATGTGAAAACAGAGAGCCATAAATGATCATAAATAGTCACACATACAGAAAACATCCACAATCACACATCCACTGAAACACATTGAAAACACACAATCACACATCCACTGAAACACATTGAAAACACACAATCACACATCCACTGAAACACATCCAGAAAACATCCACAATCACACATCCACTGACACACATCCAGAAAACATCCACAATCACACATCCACTGAAACACATCCAGAAAACATCCACAATCACACATCCACTGAAACACATTGAAAACATCCACAATCACACATCCACTGAAACACATTATTATCCCTAACCCTAACCAGACCCTAACCCTGCCAGACCCTAACCCTTACCAGTCCCTAACCCTTACCAGACCCTAACCCTTACCAGACCCTAACCCTTACCAGACCCTAACCCTTACCAGACCCTAACCCTTACCAGACCCTAACCCTTACCAGACCCTAACCCTTACCAGACCCTAACCCTTACCAGACCCTAACCCTTACCAGACCCTAACCCTTACCAGACCCTAACCCTTACCAGACCCTAACCCTTACCAGACCCTAACCCTTACCAGACCCTAACCCTTACCAGACCCTAACCCTGCCAGACCCTAACCCTTACCAGACCCTAACCCTGCCAGACCCTAACCCTTACCAGTCCCTAACCCTTACCAGACCCTAACCCTTACCAGACCCTAACCCTTACCAGACCCTAACCCTGCCAGACCCTAACCCTGCCAGACCCTAACCCTTACCAGACCCTAACCCTGCCAGACCCTAACCCTTACCAGACCCTAACCCTGCCAGACCCTAACCCTGCCAGACCCTAACCCTTACCAGACCCTAACCCTGCCAGACCCTAACCCTGGCCCTGACCTTATCCCTAACCCTAACCCTTACCAGACCCTATCCCTGCCAGACCCTAACCCTTACCAGACCCTAACCCTGCCAGACCCTAACCCTGCCAGACCCTAACCCTTACCAGACCCTAACCCTTACCAGACCCTAACCCTGCCAGACCCTAACCCTTATCAGTCCCTAACCCTTATCAGTCCCTAACCCTTACCAGACCCTAACCCTGACCTGACCCTAACCCTGACCTGACCCTAACCCTGCCAGACCCTAACCCTGCCAGACCCTAACCCTGCCAGACCCTAACCCTTACCAGACCCTAACCCTTACCAGTCCCTAACCCTTACCAGACCCTAACCCTGCCAGACCCTAACCCTGGCCCTGACCTTATCCCTAACCCTAACCCTTACCAGACCCTAACCCTTACCAGACCCTAACCCTTACCAGACCCTAACCCTGCCAGACCCTAACCCTTACCAGACCCTAACCCTTACCAGACCCTAACCCTGCCAGACCCTAACCCTGCCAGACCCTAACCCTTACCAGTCCCTAACCCTTACCAGACCCTAACCCTTACCAGTCCCTAACCCTTACCAGACCCTAACCCTTACCAGACCCTAACCCTGCCAGACCCTAACCCTTACCAGACCCTAACCCTGCCAGACCCTAACCCTTACCAGACCCTAACCCTTACCAGACCCTAACCCTTACCAGACCCTAACCCTTACCAGACCCTAACCCTGCCAGACCCTATCCCTGCCAGACCCTAACCCTTACCAGACCCTAACCCTTACCAGTCCCTAACCCTTACCAGACCCTAACCCTGACCTGACCCTAACCCTGACCTGACCCTAACCCTGCCAGACCCTAACCCTGCCACACCCTAACCCTGCCCTGACCCTGACCTCATCTTTAATGCAACTGGTAATGATGCTTACTCTGACATACACTACATTACCAACAGTATGTGGACACCTGCTACATGTGGACACCTGCTCGTCAAACATCTCATTCCAAAATCATGGGCATTAATATGGAGTTGGTCCCCCCTTTGCTGCTATAACAGCCTCCACTCTTCTGGGAAGGCTTTCCACTAGATGTTGGAACATTTCTGCGGGGACTTGCTTCCATTCAGCCACAAGCGCATTAGTGAGGTCGGGCACTGATGTTGGGCGATTAAGCCTGGCTCACAGTCGGTGTTCCAATTCATCCCAAAGGTGTTCGATGGGGTTGAGGTCAGGGCTCTGTGCAGGCCAGTCAAGTTCTTCCACACCGATCTCGACAAACCATTTCTGTATGGACCTCGCTCTGTGCACGGGGGCATTGTCATGCTGAAACAGGAAAAGGCCTTCCCCAAACTGTTGCCACAAAGTTGGAAGCACAGAATCGTCTAGAATGTCATTGTCTTCTGTAGCGTTAAGATTTCCCTTCACTGGAACTAAGGGGCCTAGCCCGAACCATGAAAAACAGCCCCAGACCATTATTCCTCCTCCACCAAACTTTACAGTTGACTCTATGCATTGGGGCAGGTAGCACTCTCCTGTCATCCGCCAAATCAGATTCGTCTGTTGGACTGCCAGATGGTGAAGTGTAATTCATCACTCCAGAGAACGCGTTTCCACTGCTCCAGAGTCCAATGACGGCGAGCTTTACACCACTCCAGCCATCGCTTGGCATTGCACATGGTGATCTTAGGCTTGTGTGCGGCTGCTCGGCCATGGAAACCCATTTCATGAAACTACTGATGAACAGTTCTTGTGCTGACGTTGCTTCCAGAGGCAGTTTGGAACTCGGTAGTGAGTGTTGCAACCGAGGACAGATCATTTATACTCCCTATGTGCTTCAGCACTCTGCGGTCCCGTTCTGTGAGCTTGTGTGGCCTACCACTTCGCGATTGAGCCGTTGTTGCTCCTAGACATTTCCACTTCACAATAACAGCAATGACTGGGGCAGCTCTAGCAGGGCAGAGATTTGACGAACTGACTTGTTGGAAAGGTGGCATCCTATAATGGTGCCATGTTGAAAGTCACTGAGCTCTTCAGTAAGGCCATTCTACGGCCAATGTTTGTCTATGGAGATTGCATGGTGTGTGCTCGATTTTATACACCTGTCAGC
Source organism: Coregonus ussuriensis (assembly GCA_031479575.1). Classification (NCBI taxonomy): domain Eukaryota; kingdom Metazoa; phylum Chordata; class Actinopteri; order Salmoniformes; family Salmonidae; genus Coregonus; species Coregonus ussuriensis. The sequence continues at coordinate 2,495,699 of CM062480.1, read as the reverse complement.
AACAGGTGTGGCTGAAATAGCCGAATCCACTCATTTGAAGGGGTGTCCACATACTTTTGTATATATACTGTATATTCTATCAGTAGTAAAGCTGTGGATATTTCATATCAAATGCTCACAAACTGATCACTTTGGTTGTCTGGGGGATGATAAGAAGCATCAACACGTTCTAATACACCTTTTCTGTTCTCAGAGCAAACACAGCCATTCCAATGAGAAAAAGAAGAAACCCGCTCACTGCTCTTTAATAAGCTTTCCATATTAGCCTCAAGGCCTTCCTCAGAACTTCACTGCTCTTTAATAAGCTTTCCATATTAGCCTCAAGGCCTTCCTCAGAACTTTAACACCCTTATGTAGACATAGCTCTGCCCACATCCGTTCAATGCATCAAATGGGGTTGGAGTCGAGGGAAAATAAGTGTTACTAAATATAACAATGTGCATTTCATAAATATTCTAATAAAGTGTGTACATAAAACGTATTAAACACGTCTGTAAAACCACAATGAGGACATCGACCCATCAAGCAAGTTTTCATTAATCATTGGGTACAGCGCAAGAAAAACGTCAAAGTAATCTGAAGTGGTGTCATTAATTCACATTTACAACATAACATGAATGGGCATTTCATCATTAAGACCTTTAGGGAATAATGTCTGGAGGGTGAACATCCAAAAACATTCTCTTTTGCTCAGAGTATTATTTATATCACCTCCCCTGTCTGATATCTTGACTTCCTCTATGACACAAAATCTAAAGGTAGAAATGTCATGTTTTTTATCATTAAAATGTACTGCGACTGGATAATCCTTGTCGTTTCTCCTGATTGAACTTTTATGTTCACTAATTCTCTGTTTGAGAGAACGAGAGGTTTTACCTACATAGCACAGCCCACATGGACATTTAATCATGCAGATAGTGGTGGTGGAGCACGTAATAATGTCATTTATTTGGAACCGTTTTCCTGTCTGTGGGTGGCAGAAATATTCACACTTTCTCATATTTATAGCTACCATTCGGAAGAGGGCGTAAAAGAGCCTGGCTGGCAGTTGGCACGGACCAATTTATCGCGTAAATTGCGACCTCTCCTAGATACAGTAAGTGGTGGTTTCTTAAATTCAGCTGGCAGAGCTGGGTCCCATGATAAAACATGCCAGTGTTTCTTGACAGCATCTCAGTTCAAAGTATAATGTGGTGGGGAACATTCCAGAATGTTCTTTAGCTCTAGTGGGTCTTTTTTGTAGCAGTTCATCTCGTGTTTTCCCTAATGCCAAATGAACAGCTTCATCCACACGTTGTGGAGAGTAGCCTCTTAAAAACCTATTGCACATCTCCGCTGCTTTTTCTAGATGGTCCTCTGGCATACACGGCACAGTCTGCAAAACTGGCCTCTTAGAAGTCCTCTTTTTAACGGCTCAGGGTGGAAGCTGTCCCCCTGTACTATAGGATTTCTGTCCGTTTCTTTTCTATACACAGTTGTAAACAGGGTTCCATTTGATTTCTAAATCCACATATCGAGGTAATGAACACGTTCCGTGTCACATTCAATAGTGAATTTGAGATTGGGGTCAATGTCATTGAGTAATGCCATAAAGTTTGACAGCTATTCTCCCGTTCCTCCCATATGCAAAAAATGTCGTCAATATATCGATACCTCTTCAGGACTTCATTCAGGTTTTGAGATAAGGTTGTTTAATAGGGCTTGCTCCAGATTACAGTTTATATCCCTTTGGAACACCTGTATGGGATCAACACTCGGTTGTCGATAGAAACGTTCATTACTGAGTTGTCTCTGAATCTCTTCTTTGTATTTTTCATAGTCTAAGACGACCACAGCTCCTCCCCCTTGTCTGCAGGTTTGATAACCAAAGATCAATCTTTCATTAGTTCATTAAGTGCCTGTTCTTCTGTCCTGGTCACTTTCTTCTGAATGTGGTTTGTTTTTCTCCTATATACTGACATGGCTTCTTGTTCGACTAACCTACAATAGGTATTCATCGAGGAGTTGTTAACTATAGGACATAATTTGCTTTTGGGCTTAAAATTTATACAATTTCCCTCAACTCCAACCCCATTCAATGCATTGAACGGATGTGGGTGGAGCTACATGTATGTCTACATAAGGGTGCTAATTAAAAAAACTCACAAAAGTTCTGAGGAAGGCCTTGAGGCCGATAGGTTTAACTAGGATTAACTCTGCACAACAACATGTTTCCCTACCTAGGATTAACTCTCCACACTCTAAACATCAACCTGTTTCCCTAGCTAGGCCTTAATTGCCACACCAACCTGTTTCACAAGCTAAGCCTAACTCTTCAAACCAACCTGTTTCACAAGCTAAGCCTAACTCTTCAAACCAACCTGTTTGACTAGCTAGGCCAAACCCTCCATACTATCCACACCAACCTGTTTCACTAGCCAAGCCTAACTCTGCACACTCTTCACACCAACCTGTTTCACTACCTAGGCCTAACTCTTCACACCAACCTGGTTCACTAGCTAGGCCTAACTCTCCACACCAACCTGGTTCACTAGCCAAGCCTAACTCTGCACACTCTTCACACCAACCTGTTTCACTACCTAGGCCTAACTCTCCACACCAACCTGGTTCACTAGCTAGGCCTAACTCTTCACACCAACCTGGTTCACTAGCTAGGCCTCTCGCCACTCTCTCCACACCAACCTGTTTCACTAGCCAAGCCTAACTCTGCACACTCTTCACACCAACCTGTTTCACTACCTAGGCCTAACTCTTCACACCAACCTGGTTCAATAGCTAGGCCTAACTCTTCACACCAACCTGTTTCACTACCTAGGCCTAACTCTCCACACCAACCTGTTTCACTAGCTAGGCCTAACTCTTCACACCAACCTGGTTCACTAGCTAGGCCTAACTCTTCACACCAACCTGTTTCACTACCTAGGCCTAACTCTCCATACCAACCTAGTTCACTAGCTAGGCCTCTCGCCACTCTCTCCACACCAACCTGGTTCACTAGCTAGGCCTCTCACCACTCTCCACACCAACCTGGTTCACTAGCTAGGCCTAACTCTTCACACCAACCTGGTTCGCTAACTAGGCCTAACTCTCCACACCAACCTGGTTCACTAGCTAGGCCTAACTCTTCACACCAACCTGGTTCACTAGCTAGTCCTAACTCTCCACACCAACCTGGTTCACTAGCTAGGCCTAACTCTTCACACCAACCTGGTTCACTAGCTAGGCCTCTCGCCACTCTCCACACCAACCTGGTTCACAAGATAGGCCTAACTCTCCATACCAACCTGGTTCACTAGCTAGGCCTCTCGCCAATCTCTCCACACAAACCTGGTTCACTAGCTAGGCCTAACATTTCACACCAACCTGGTTCACTAGCAAGGCCTAACTCTTCACACCAACCTGGTTCACTAGCTAGGCCTAACTCTTCACACCAACCTGGTTCATTAGCTAGGCCTAACTCTCCATACCAACCTGGTTCACTAGCTAGGCCTCTCGCCACTCTCTCCACACCAACCTGGTTCACTACCTAGGCCTCTCGCCACTCTCTCCACACAAACATGGTTCACTAGCTAGGCCTAACACTTCACACCAACCTGGTTCACTAGCAAGGCCTAACTCTTCACACCAACCTGGTTCACTAGCTAGGCCTAACTCTTCACACCAACCTTGTTCACTACCTAGGCCTAACTCTCCACACTCTTCACACCAACCTGTTTAACTACCTAGGCCTAACTCTCCACACCAACCTGTTTCACTACCTAGGCCTAACTCTTCACACCAACCTGGTTCACTAGCTAGGCCTAACTCTCCACACCAACCTGGTTCACTAGCTAGGCCTAACTCTTCACACCAACCTGGTTCACTAGCTAGGCCTAACTCTCCACACCAACCTGGTTCACTAGCTAGGCCTATCACTTCACACCAACCTGATTCACTAGCTAGGCCTAACTCTCCACACCAACCTGGTTCACTAGCTAGGCCTAACTCTTCACACCAACCTGGTTCACTAGCTAGGCCTCTCGCCACTCTCTTCACACCAACCTGGTTCACTAGCTAGGCCTCTCGCCACTCTCTCCACACCAACCTGGTTCACTAGCTAGGCCTCTCGCCACTCTCTCCACACCAACCTGGTTCACTAGCTAGGCCTCTCGCCACTCTCTCCACACCAACCTGGTTCACTAGCTAGGCCTCTCGCCACTCTCTTCACACCAACCTGGTTCACTAGCTAGGCCTCTCGCCACTCTCTCCACACCAACCTGGTTCACTAGCTAGGCCTCTCGCCACTCTCTCCACACCAACCTGGTTCACTAGCTAGGCCTCTCGCCACTCTCTCCACATCAACCTGGTTCACTAGCTAGGCCTAACTCTCCACACCAACCTGTTTCACTAGCTAGGCCTAACTCTTCACACCAACCTGGTTCACTAGCTAGGCCTAACTCTTCACACCAACCTGGTTCACTAGCTAGGCCTCTCGCCACTCTCCACACCAACCTGGTTCACAAGATAGGCCTAACTCTCCATACCAACCTGGTTCACTAGCTAGGCCTCTCGCCACTCTCTCCACACCAACCTGTTTCACTAGCTAGGCCTCTCGCCAATCTCTCCACACAAACCTGGTTCACTAGCTAGGCCTAACATTTCACACCAACCTGGTTCACTAGCAAGGCCTAACTCTTCACACCAACCTGGTTCACTAGCTAGGCCTAACTCTTCACACCAACCTGGTTCACTACCTAGGCCTAACTCTCCACACTCTTCACACCAACCTGTTTCACTACCTAGGCCTAACTCTCCACACCAACCTGTTTCACTACCTAGGCCTAACTCTTCACACCAACCTGGTTCACTAGCTAGGCCTAACTCTTCACACCAACCTGTTTCACTACCTAGGCCTAACTCTCCACACCAACCTGTTTCACTACCTAGGCCTAACTCTTCACACCAACCTGGTTCACTAGCTAGGCCTAACTCTCCACACCAACCTGGTTCACTAGCTAGGCCTAACTCTTCACACCAACCTGGTTCACTAGCTAGGCCTCTCGCCACTCTCTCCACACCAACCTGTTTCACTAGCCAAGCCTAACTCTGCACACTCTTCACACCAACCTGTTTCACTACCTAGGCCTAACTCTCCACACCAACCTGTTTCACTACCTAGGCCTAACTATCCACACCAACCTGGTTCACTAGCTAGGCCTAACTGTTCACACCAACCTGGTTCACTAGCTAGGCCTCTCGCCACTCTCTCCACACCAACCTGGTTCACTAGCTAGGCCTCTCGCCACTCTCTCCACACCAACCTGTTTCACTAGCTAAGCCTAACTCTGCACACTCTTCACACCAACCTGTTTCACTACCTAGGCCTAACTCTCCACACCAACCTGTTTCACTACCTAGGCCTAACTCTCCACACCAACATGTTTCACTACCTAGGCCTAACTCTCCACACTCTTCACACCAACCTGTTTCACTACCTAGGCCTAACTCTCCACACCAACATGTTTCACTACCTACGCCTAACACTTAACACCAACCTGGTTCACTAGCAAGGCCTAACTCTTTCACACAAACCTGGTTCACTAGCTAGGCCTAACTCTTCACACCAACCTGGTTCACTACCTAGGCCTAACTCTCCACACTTTTCACACCAACCTGTTTCACTACCTAGGCCTAACTATCCACACCAACATGTTTCACTACCTAGGCCTAACTCTTCACACCAACCTGGTTCACAAGCTAGGCCTAACTCTCCACACCAACCTGGTTCACTAGCTAGGCCTAACTCTCCACACCAACCTGGTTCGCTAGCTAGGCCTAACTCTCCACACCAACCTGGTTCACTAGCTAGGCCTCTCGCCACTCTCCACACCAACCTGGTTCACAAGCTAGGCCTAACTCTCCACACCAACCTGGTTCGCTAGCTAGACCTAACTCTCCACACCAACCTGGTTCGCTAGCTAGGCCTAACTCTCCACACCAACCTGGTTCACTAGCTAGACCTAACTCTTCACACCAACCTGGTTCGCTAGCTAGGCCTAACTCTCCACACCAACCTGGTTCGCTAGCTAGGCCTAACTCTCCACACCAACCTGGTTCACTAGCTAGGCCTCTCGCCACTCTCTTCACACCAACCTGGTTCACTAGCTAGGCCTCTCGCCACTCTCTCCACACCAACCTGGTTCACTAGCTAGGCCTCTCGCCACTCTCTTCACACCAACCTGGTTCACTAGCTAGGCCGAACTCTTCACACCAACCTGGTTCACTAGCTAGGCCTCTCGCCACTCTCTCCACACCAACCTGGTTCACAAGCTAGGCCTCTCGCCACTCTCCACACCAACCTGGTTCACAAGCTAGGCCTAACTCTCCACACCAACCTGGTTCACTAGCTAGGCCTCTCGCCACTCTCTCCACACCAACCTGGTTCACTAGCTAGGCCTCTCGCCACTCTCCACACCAACCTGGTTCACAAGCTAGGCCTAACTCTCCACACCAACCTGGTTCACTAGCTAGGCCTAACACTTCACACCAATCTGGTTCGCTAGCTAGGCCTAACTCTCCACACCAACCTGTTTCACTAGCTAGGCCTAACTCTCCACACCAACCTGGTTCACTAGCTAGGCCTAACTCTCCACATCAACCTGGTTCACTAGCTAGGCCTAACTCTCCACACCAACCTGGTTCACTAGCTAGGCCTAACTCGCCACACCAACCTGGTTCGCTAGCTAGGCCTAACTCTCCACACCAACCTGTTTCACTACCTAGGCCTAACTCTCCACACCAACCTGTTTCACTACCTAGGCCTAACTATCCACACCAACCTGGTTCACTAGCTAGGCCTAACTGTTCACACCAACCTGGTTCACTAGCTAGGCCTCTCGCCACTCTCTCCACACCAACCTGGTTCACTAGCTAGGCCTCTCGCCACTCTCTCCACACCAACCTGTTTCACTAGCTAAGCCTAACTCTGCACACTCTTCACACCAACCTGTTTCACTACCTAGGCCTAACACTCCACACCAACCTGTTTCACTACCAAGGCCTAACTCTCCACACCAACATGTTTCACTACCTAGGCCTAACTCTCCACACTCTTCACACCAACCTGTTTCACTACCTAGGCCTAACTCTCCACACCAACATGTTTCACTACCTACGCCTAACACTTAACACCAACCTGGTTCACTAGCAAGGCCTAACTCTTTCACACAAACCTGGTTCACTAGCTAGGCCTAACTCTTCACACCAACCTGGTTCACTACCTAGGCCTAACTCTCCACACTTTTCACACCAACCTGTTTCACTACCTAGGCCTAACTCTCCACACCAACATGTTTCACTACCTAGGCCTAACTCTTCACACCAACCTGGTTCACAAGCTAGGCCTAACTCTCCACACCAACCTGGTTCACTAGCTAGGCCTAACTCTCCACACCAACCTGGTTCGCTAGCTAGGCCTAACTCTCCACACCAACCTGGTTCACTAGCTAGGCCTCTCGCCACTCTCCACACCAACCTGGTTCACAAGCTAGGCCTAACTCTCCACACCAACCTGGTTCGCTAGCTAGACCTAACTCTCCACACCAACCTGGTTCGCTAGCTAGGCCTAACTCTCCACACCAACCTGTTTCACTACCTAGGCCTAACTCTCCACACCAACATGTTTCACTACCTAGGCCTAACTCTTCACACCAACCTGGTTCACAAGCTAGGCCTAACTCTCCACACCAACCTGGTTCACTAGCTAGGCCTAACTCTCCACACCAACCTGGTTCGCTAGCTAGGCCTAACTCTCCACACCAACCTGGTTCACTAGCTAGGCCTCTCGCCACTCTCCACACCAACCTGGTTCACAAGCTAGGCCTAACTCTCCACACCAACCTGGTTCGCTAGCTAGACCTAACTCTCCACACCAACCTGGTTCGCTAGCTAGGCCTAACTCTCCACACCAACCTGGTTCACTAGCTAGACCTAACTCTTCACACCAACCTGGTTCGCTAGCTAGGCCTAACTCTCCACACCAACCTGTTTCGCTAGCTAGGCCTAACTCTCCACACCAACCTGGTTCACTAGCTAGGCCTCTCGCCACTCTCTTCACACCAACCTGGTTCACTAGCTAGGCCTCTCGCCACTCTCTCCACACCAACCTGGTTCACTAGCTAGGCCTCTCGCCACTCTCTTCACACCAACCTGGTTCACTAGCTAGGCCGAACTCTTCACACCAACCTGGTTCACTAGCTAGGCCTCTCGCCACTCTCTCCACACCAACCTGGTTCACAAGCTAGGCCTCTCGCCACTCTCCACACCAACCTGGTTCACAAGCTAGGCCTAACTCTCCACACCAACCTGGTTCACTAGCTAGGCCTCTCGCCACTCTCTCCACACCAACCTGGTTCACTAGCTAGGCCTCTCGCCACTCTCCACACCAACCTGGTTCACAAGCTAGGCCTAACTCTCCACACCAACCTGGTTCACTAGCTAGGCCTAACACTTCACACCAATCTGGTTCGCTAGCTAGGCCTAACTCTCCACACCAACCTGTTTCACTAGCTAGGCCTAACTCTCCACACCAACCTGGTTCACTAGCTAGGCCTAACTCTCCACATCAACCTGGTTCACTAGCTAGGCCTAACTCTCCACACCAACCTGGTTCACTAGCTAGGCCTAACTCGCCACACCAACCTGGTTCGCTAGCTAGGCCTAACTCTCCACACCAACCTGGTTCACTAGCTAGGCCTAACTCTCCACACCAACCTGGTTCACTAGCTAGGCCTAACTCTACACACCAACCTGGTTCACTAGCTAGGCCTAACTCTTCACACCAACCTGGTTCACTAGCTAGGCCTCTCGCCACTCTCTCCACACCAACCTGTTTCACTAGCCAAGCCTAACTCTGCACACTCTTCACACCAACCTGTTTCACTACCTAGGCCTAACTATCCACACCAACCTGGTTCACTAGCTAGGCCTAACTCTTCACACCAACCTGGTTCACTAGCTAGGCCTAACTCTTCACACCAACCTGGTTCACTAGCTAGGCCTAACTCTTCACACCAACCTGTTTCACTACCTAGGCCTAACTCTCCACACCAACCTGTTTCACTACCTAGGCCTAACTCTTCACACCAACCTGGTTCACTAGCTAGGCCTAACTCTCCACACCAACCTGGTTCACTAGCTAGGCCTAACTCTTCACACCAACCTGGTTCACTAGCTAGGCCTCTCGCCACTCTCTCCACACCAACCTGTTTCACTAGCCAAGCCTAACTCTGCACACTCTTCACACCAACCTGTTTCACTACCTAGGCCTAACTCTTCACACCAACCTGGTTCACTAGCTAGGCCTCTCGCCACTCTCTTCACACCAACCTGGTTCACTAACTAGGCCTCTCGCCACTCTCTCCACACCAACCTGTTTCACTATCTAGGCCTAACTCTTCACACCAACCTGGTTCACTAGCTAGGCCTCTCGCCACTCTCTTCATACCAACCTGGTTCACTAGCCAAGCCTAACTCTGCACACTCTTCACACCAACCTGTTTCACTACCTAGGCCTAACTCTTCACACCAACCTGGTTCACTAGCTAGGCCTCTCGCCACTCTCTTCACACCAACCTGGTTCACTAACTAGGCCTCTCGCCACTCTCTCCACACCAACCTGTTTCACTACCTAGGCCTAACTTTTCACACCAACCGGGTTCACTAGCTAGGCCTCTCACCACTCTCTTCATACCAACCTGGTTCACTCACTAGGCCTCTCGCCACTCTCTCCACACCAACCTGGTTCACTAACTAGGCCTCTGGCCACTCTCTCCACACCAACCTGGTTCACTAGCTAGGCCTAAATCTCCACACCAACCTGGTTCACTAGCTAGGCTTAACTCTCCACACCAACCTGGTTCACTAGCTAGGCCTCTCGCCACTCTCCACACCAACCTGGTTCACTAGCTAGGCCTCTCGCCACTCTCCACACCAACCTGGTTCACAAGCTAGGCCTAAGTCTCCACACCAACCTGGTTCGCTAGCTAGACCTAACTCTCCACACCAACCTGGTTCGCTAGCTAGGCCTAACTCTCCACACCAACCTGGTTCACTAGCTAGACCTTACTCTTCACACCAACCTGGTTCGCTAGCTTTGCCTAACTCTCCACACCAACCTGGTTCGCTAGCTAGGCCTAACTCTCCACACCAACCTGGTTCACTAGCTAGGCCTCTCGCCACTCTCTCCACACCAACCTGGTTCACTAGCTAGGCCTAACTCTCCACACCAACCTGGTTCACTAGCTAGGCCTCTCGCCACTCTCTCCACACCAACCTGGTTCACTAGCTAGGCCTCTCGCCACTCTCTCCACACCAACCTGGTTCACTAGCTAGGCCTCTCGCCACTCTCTTCACACCAACCTGTTTCACTACCTAGGCCTAACTCTCCACACCAACCTGTTTCACTACCTAGGCCTAACTCTCCACACCAACATGTTTCACTACCTAGGCCTAACTCTCCACACTCTTCACACCAACCTGTTTCACTACCTAGGCCTAACTCTCCACACCAACATGTTTCACTACCTACGCCTAACACTTAACACCAACCTGGTTCACTAGCAAGGCCTAACTCTTTCACACAAACCTGGTTCACTAGCTAGGCCTAACTCTTCACACCAACCTGGTTCACTACCTAGGCCTAACTCTCCACACTTTTCACACCAACCTGTTTCACTACCTAGGCCTAACTCTCCACACCAACATGTTTCACTACCTAGGCCTAACTCTTCACACCAACCTGGTTCACAAGCTAGGCCTAACTCTCCACACCAACCTGGTTCACTAGCTAGGCCTAACTCTCCACACCAACCTGGTTCGCTAGCTAGGCCTAACTCTCCACACCAACCTGGTTCACTAGCTAGGCCTCTCGCCACTCTCCACACCAACCTGGTTCACAAGCTAGGCCTAACTCTCCACACCAACCTGGTTCGCTAGCTAGACCTAACTCTCCACACCAACCTGGTTCGCTAGCTAGGCCTAACTCTCCACACCAACCTGGTTCACTAGCTAGACCTAATTCTTCACACCAACCTGGTTCGCTAGCTAGGCCTAACTCTCCACACCAACCTGGTTCGCTAGCTAGGCCTAACTCTCCACACCAACCTGGTTCACTAGCTAGGCCTCTCGCCACTCTCTTCACACCAACCTGGTTCACTAGCTAGGCCTCTCGCCACTCTCTCCACACCAACCTGGTTCACTAGCTAGGCCTCTCGCCACTCTCTTCACACCAACCTGGTTCACTAGCTAGGCCGAACTCTTCACACCAACCTGGTTCACTAGCTAGGCCTCTCGCCACTCTCTCCACACCAACCTGGTTCACAAGCTAGGCCTCTCGCCACTCTCCACACCAACCTGGTTCACAAGCTAGGCCTAACTCTCCACACCAACCTGGTTAACTAGCTAGGCCTCTCGCCACTCTCTCCACACCAACCTGGTTCACTAGCTAGGCCTCTCGCCACTCTCCACACCAACCTGGTTCACAAGCTAGGCCTAACTCTCCACACCAACCTGGTTCACTAGCTAGGCCTAACACTTCACACCAATCTGGTTCGCTAGCTAGGCCTAACTCTCCACACCAACCTGTTTCACTAGCTAGGCCTAACTCTCCACACCAACCTGGTTCACTAGCTAGGCCTAACTCTCCACATCAACCTGGTTCACTAGCTAGGCCTAACTCTCCACACCAACCTGGTTCACTAGCTAGGCCTAACTCGCCACACCAACCTGGTTCGCTAGCTAGGCCTAACTCTCCACACCAACCTGGTTCACTAGCTAGGCCTAACTCTCCACACCAACCTGGTTCACTAGCTAGGCCTAACTCTACACACCAACCTGGTTCACTCGCTAGGCCTAACTCTTCACACCAACCTGGTTCACTAGCTAGGCCTCTCGCCACTCTCTCCACACCAACCTGTTTCACTAGCCAAGCCTAACTCTGCACACTCTTCACACCAACCTGTTTCACTACCTAGGCCTAACTATCCACACCAACCTGGTTCACTAGCTAGGCCTAACTCTTCACACCAACCTGGTTCACTAGCTAGGCCTAACTCTTCACACCAACCTGGTTCACTAGCTAGGCCTAACTCTTCACACCAACCTGTTTCACTACCTAGGCCTAACTCTCCACACCAACCTGTTTCACTACCTAGGCCTAACTCTTCACACCAACCTGGTTCACTAGCTAGGCCTAACTCTTCACACCAACCTGGTTCACTAGCTAGGCCTCTCGCCACTCTCTCCACACCAACCTGTTTCACTAGCCAAGCCTAACTCTGCACACTCTTCACACCAACCTGTTTCACTACCTAGGCCTAACTCTTCACACCAACCTGGTTCACTAGCTAGGCCTCTCGCCACTCTCTTCACACCAACCTGGTTCACTAACTAGGCCTCTAACCCTGCCAGACCCTAACCCTTACCAGACCCTAACCCTTACCAGACCCTAACCCTGACCTGACCCTAACCCTGACCTGACCCTAACCCTGCCAGACCCTAACCCTGCCAGACCCTAACCCTGCCAGACCCTAACCCTTACCAGACCCTAACCCTTACCAGTCCCTAACCCTTACCAGACCCTAACCCTTACCAGTCCCTAACCCTTACCAGTCCCTAACCCTTACCAGACCCTAACCCTGCCAGACCCTAACCCTGGCCCTGACCTTATCCCTAACCCTAACCCTTACCAGACCCTAACCCTTACCAGACCCTAACCCTTACCAGACCCTAACCCTGCCAGACCCTAACCCTTACCAGACCCTAACCCTTACCAGACCCTAACCCTGCCAGACCCTAACCCTGCCAGACCCTAACCCTTACCAGTCCCTAACCCTTACCAGACCCTAACCCTTACCAGTCCCTAACCCTTACCAGACCCTAACCCTTACCAGACCCTAACCCTGCCAGACCCTAACCCTGCCAGACCCTAACCCTTACCAGACCCTAACCCTGCCAGACCCTAACCCTTACCAGACCCTAACCCTTACCAGACCCTAACCCTTACCAGACCCTAACCCTTACCAGACCCTAACCCTGCCAGACCCTATCCCTGCCAGACCCTAACCCTTACCAGACCCTAACCCTTACCAGTCCCTAACCCTTACCAGACCCTAACCCTGACCTGACCCTAACCCTGACCTGACCCTAACCCTGCCAGACCCTAACCCTGCCACACCCTAACCCTGCCCTGACCCTGACCTCATCTTTAATGCAACTGGTAATGATGCTTACTCTGACATACACTACATTACCAACAGTATGTGGACACCTGCTACATGTGGACACCTGCTCGTCAAACATCTCATTCCAAAATCATGGGCATTAATATGGAGTTGGTCCCCCCTTTGCTGCTATAACAGCCTCCACTCTTCTGGGAAGGCTTTCCACTAGATGTTGGAACATTTCTGCGGGGACTTGCTTCCATTCAGCCACAAGCGCATTAGTGAGGTCGGGCACTGATGTTGGGCGATTAAGCCTGGCTCACAGTCGGTGTTCCAATTCATCCCAAAGGTGTTCGATGGGGTTGAGGTCAGGGCTCTGTGCAGGCCAGTCAAGTTCTTCCACACCGATCTCGACAAACCATTTCTGTATGGACCTCGCTCTGTGCACGGGGGCATTGTCATGCTGAAACAGGAAAAGGCCTTCCCCAAACTGTTGCCACAAAGTTGGAAGCACAGAATCGTCTAGAATGTCATTGTCTTCTGTAGCGTTAAGATTTCCCTTCACTGGAACTAAGGGGCCTAGCCCGAACCATGAAAAACAGCCCCAGACCATTATTCCTCCTCCACCAAACTTTACAGTTGACTCTATGCATTGGGGCAGGTAGCACTCTCCTGTCATCCGCCAAATCAGATTCGTCTGTTGGACTGCCAGATGGTGAAGTGTAATTCATCACTCCAGAGAACGCGTTTCCACTGCTCCAGAGTCCAATGACGGCGAGCTTTACACCACTCCAGCCATCGCTTGGCATTGCACATGGTGATCTTAGGCTTGTGTGCGGCTGCTCGGCCATGGAAACCCATTTCATGAAACTACTGATGAACAGTTCTTGTGCTGACGTTGCTTCCAGAGGCAGTTTGGAACTCGGTAGTGAGTGTTGCAACCGAGGACAGATCATTTATACTCCCTATGTGCTTCAGCACTCTGCGGTCCCGTTCTGTGAGCTTGTGTGGCCTACCACTTCGCGATTGAGCCGTTGTTGCTCCTAGACATTTCCACTTCACAATAACAGCAATGACTGGGGCAGCTCTAGCAGGGCAGAGATTTGACGAACTGACTTGTTGGAAAGGTGGCATCCTATAATGGTGCCATGTTGAAAGTCACTGAGCTCTTCAGTAAGGCCATTCTACGGCCAATGTTTGTCTATGGAGATTGCATGGTGTGTGCTCGATTTTATACACCTGTCAGCAACAGGTGTGGCTGAAATAGCCGAATCCACTCATTTGAAGGGGTGTCCACATACTTTTGTATATATACTGTATATTCTATCAGTAGTAAAGCTGTGGATATTTCATATCAAATGCTCACAAACTGATCACTTTGGTTGTCTGGGGGATGATAAGAAGCATCAACACGTTCTAATACACCTTTTCTGTTCTCAGAGCAAACACAGCCATTCCAATGAGAAAAAGAAGAAACCCGCTCACTGCTCTTTAATAAGCTTTCCATATTAGCCTCAAGGCCTTCCTCAGAACTTCACTGCTCTTTAATAAGCTTTCCATATTAGCCTCAAGGCCTTCCTCAGAACTTTAACACCCTTATGTAGACATAGCTCTGCCCACATCCGTTCAATGCATCAAATGGGGTTGGAGTCGAGGGAAAATAAGTGTTACTAAATATAACAATGTGCATTTCATAAATATTCTAATAAAGTGTGTACATAAAACGTATTAAACACGTCTGTAAAACCACAATGAGGACATCGACCCATCAAGCAAGTTTTCATTAATCATTGGGTACAGCGCAAGAAAAACGTCAAAGTAATCTGAAGTGGTGTCATTAATTCACATTTACAACATAACATGAATGGGCATTTCATCATTAAGACCTTTAGGGAATAATGTCTGGAGGGTGAACATCCAAAAACATTCTCTTTTGCTCAGAGTATTATTTATATCACCTCCCCTGTCTGATATCTTGACTTCCTCTATGACACAAAATCTAAAGGTAGAAATGTCATGTTTTTTATCATTAAAATGTACTGCGACTGGATAATCCTTGTCGTTTCTCCTGATTGAACTTTTATGTTCACTAATTCTCTGTTTGAGAGAACGAGAGGTTTTACCTACATAGCACAGCCCACATGGACATTTAATCATGCAGATAGTGGTGGTGGAGCACGTAATAATGTCATTTATTTGGAACCGTTTTCCTGTCTGTGGGTGGCAGAAATATTCACACTTTCTCATATTTATAGCTACCATTCGGAAGAGGGCGTAAAAGAGCCTGGCTGGCAGTTGGCACGGACCAATTTATCGCGTAAATTGCGACCTCTCCTAGATACAGTAAGTGGTGGTTTCTTAAATTCAGCTGGCAGAGCTGGGTCCCATGATAAAACATGCCAGTGTTTCTTGACAGCATCTCAGTTCAAAGTATAATGTGGTGGGGAACATTCCAGAATGTTCTTTAGCTCTAGTGGGTCTTTTTTGTAGCAGTTCATCTCGTGTTTTCCCTAATGCCAAATGAACAGCTTCATCCACACGTTGTGGAGAGTAGCCTCTTAAAAACCTATTGCACATCTCCGCTGCTTTTTCTAGATGGTCCTCTGGCATACACGGCACAGTCTGCAAAACTGGCCTCTTAGAAGTCCTCTTTTTAACGGCTCAGGGTGGAAGCTGTCCCCCTGTACTATAGGATTTCTGTCCGTTTCTTTTCTATACACAGTTGTAAACAGGGTTCCATTTGATTTCTAAATCCACATATCGAGGTAATGAACACGTTCCGTGTCACATTCAATAGTGAATTTGAGATTGGGGTCAATGTCATTGAGTAATGCCATAAAGTTTGACAGCTATTCTCCCGTTCCTCCCATATGCAAAAAATGTCGTCAATATATCGATACCTCTTCAGGACTTCATTCAGGTTTTGAGATAAGGTTGTTTAATAGGGCTTGCTCCAGATTACAGTTTATATCCCTTTGGAACACCTGTATGGGATCAACACTCGGTTGTCGATAGAAACGTTCATTACTGAGTTGTCTCTGAATCTCTTCTTTGTATTTTTCATAGTCTAAGACGACCACAGCTCCTCCCCCTTGTCTGCAGGTTTGATAACCAAAGATCAATCTTTCATTAGTTCATTAAGTGCCTGTTCTTCTGTCCTGGTCACTTTCTTCTGAATGTGGTTTGTTTTTCTCCTATATACTGACATGGCTTCTTGTTCGACTAACCTACAATAGGTATTCATCGAGGAGTTGTTAACTATAGGACATAATTTGCTTTTGGGCTTAAAATTTATACAATTTCCCTCAACTCCAACCCCATTCAATGCATTGAACGGATGTGGGTGGAGCTACATGTATGTCTACATAAGGGTGCTAATTAAAAAAACTCACAAAAGTTCTGAGGAAGGCCTTGAGGCCGATAGGTTTAACTAGGATTAACTCTGCACAACAACATGTTTCCCTACCTAGGATTAACTCTCCACACTCTAAACATCAACCTGTTTCCCTAGCTAGGCCTTAATTGCCACACCAACCTGTTTCACAAGCTAAGCCTAACTCTTCAAACCAACCTGTTTCACAAGCTAAGCCTAACTCTTCAAACCAACCTGTTTGACTAGCTAGGCCAAACCCTCCATACTATCCACACCAACCTGTTTCACTAGCCAAGCCTAACTCTGCACACTCTTCACACCAACCTGTTTCACTACCTAGGCCTAACTCTTCACACCAACCTGGTTCACTAGCTAGGCCTAACTCTCCACACCAACCTGGTTCACTAGCCAAGCCTAACTCTGCACACTCTTCACACCAACCTGTTTCACTACCTAGGCCTAACTCTCCACACCAACCTGGTTCACTAGCTAGGCCTAACTCTTCACACCAACCTGGTTCACTAGCTAGGCCTCTCGCCACTCTCTCCACACCAACCTGTTTCACTAGCCAAGCCTAACTCTGCACACTCTTCACACCAACCTGTTTCACTACCTAGGCCTAACTCTTCACACCAACCTGGTTCAATAGCTAGGCCTAACTCTTCTTCACACCAACCTGTTTCACTACCTAGGCCTAACTCTCCACACCAACCTGTTTCACTACCTAGGCCTAACTCTTCACACCAACCTGGTTCACTAGCTAGGCCTAACTCTTCACACCAACCTGGTTCACTAGCTAGGCCTAACTCTTCACACCAACCTGTTTCACTACCTAGGCCTAACTCTCCATACCAACCTAGTTCACTAGCTAGGCCTCTCGCCACTCTCTCCACACCAACCTGGTTCACTAGCTAGGCCTCTCACCACTCTCCACACCAACCTGGTTCACTAGCTAGGCCTAACTCTTCACACCAACCTGGTTCGCTAACTAGGCCTAACTCTCCACACCAACCTGGTTCACTAGCTAGGCCTAACTCTTCACACCAACCTGGTTCACTAGCTAGTCCTAACTCTCCACACCAACCTGGTTCACTAGCTAGGCCTAACTCTTCACACCAACCTGGTTCACTAGCTAGGCCTCTCGCCACTCTCCACACCAACCTGGTTCACAAGATAGGCCTAACTCTCCATACCAACCTGGTTCACTAGCTAGGCCTCTCGCCAATCTCTCCACACAAACCTGGTTCACTAGCTAGGCCTAACATTTCACACCAACCTGGTTCACTAGCAAGGCCTAACTCTTCACACCAACCTGGTTCACTAGCTAGGCCTAACTCTTCACACCAACCTGGTTCATTAGCTAGGCCTAACTCTCCATACCAACCTGGTTCACTAGCTAGGCCTCTCGCCACTCTCTCCACACCAACCTGGTTCACTACCTAGGCCTCTCGCCACTCTCTCCACACAAACATGGTTCACTAGCTAGGCCTAACACTTCACACCAACCTGGTTCACTAGCAAGGCCTAACTCTTCACACCAACCTGGTTCACTAGCTAGGCCTAACTCTTCACACCAACCTTGTTCACTACCTAGGCCTAACTCTCCACACTCTTCACACCAACCTGTTTAACTACCTAGGCCTAACTCTCCACACCAACCTGTTTCACTACCTAGGCCTAACTCTTCACACCAACCTGGTTCACTAGCTAGGCCTAACTCTCCACACCAACCTGGTTCACTAGCTAGGCCTAACTCTTCACACCAACCTGGTTCACTAGCTAGGCCTAACTCTCCACACCAACCTGGTTCACTAGCTAGGCCTATCACTTCACACCAACCTGATTCACTAGCTAGGCCTAACTCTCCACACCAACCTGGTTCACTAGCTAGGCCTAACTCTTCACACCAACCTGGTTCACTAGCTAGGCCTCTCGCCACTCTCTTCACACCAACCTGGTTCACTAGCTAGGCCTCTCGCCACTCTCTCCACACCAACCTGGTTCACTAGCTAGGCCTCTCGCCACTCTCTCCACACCAACCTGGTTCACTAGCTAGGCCTCTCGCCACTCTCTCCACACCAACCTGGTTCACTAGCTAGGCCTCTCGCCACTCTCTTCACACCAACCTGGTTCACTAGCTAGGCCTCTCGCCACTCTCTCCACACCAACCTGGTTCACTAGCTAGGCCTCTCGCCACTCTCTCCACACCAACCTGGTTCACTAGCTAGGCCTCTCGCCACTCTCTCCACATCAACCTGGTTCACTAGCTAGGCCTAACTCTCCACACCAACCTGTTTCACTAGCTAGGCCTAACTCTTCACACCAACCTGGTTCACTAGCTAGGCCTAACTCTTCACACCAACCTGGTTCACTAGCTAGGCCTCTCGCCACTCTCCACACCAACCTGGTTCACAAGATAGGCCTAACTCTCCATACCAACCTGGTTCACTAGCTAGGCCTCTCGCCACTCTCTCCACACCAACCTGTTTCACTAGCTAGGCCTCTCGCCAATCTCTCCACACAAACCTGGTTCACTAGCTAGGCCTAACATTTCACACCAACCTGGTTCACTAGCAAGGCCTAACTCTTCACACCAACCTGGTTCACTAGCTAGGCCTAACTCTTCACACCAACCTGGTTCACTACCTAGGCCTAACTCTCCACACTCTTCACACCAACCTGTTTCACTACCTAGGCCTAACTCTCCAGGCCTAACTCTTCACACCAACCTGGTTCACTAGCTAGGCCTAACTCTTCACACCAACCTGTTTCACTACCTAGGCCTAACTCTCCACACCAACCTGTTTCACTACCTAGGCCTAACTCTTCACACCAACCTGGTTCACTAGCTAGGCCTAACTCTCCACACCAACCTGGTTCACTAGCTAGGCCTAACTCTTCACACCAACCTGGTTCACTAGCTAGGCCTCTCGCCACTCTCTCCACACCAACCTGTTTCACTAGCCAAGCCTAACTCTGCACACTCTTCACACCAACCTGTTTCACTACCTAGGCCTAACTCTCCACACCAACCTGTTTCACTACCTAGGCCTAACTATCCACACCAACCTGGTTCACTAGCTAGGCCTAACTGTTCACACCAACCTGGTTCACTAGCTAGGCCTCTCGCCACTCTCTCCACACCAACCTGGTTCACTAGCTAGGCCTCTCGCCACTCTCTCCACACCAACCTGTTTCACTAGCTAAGCCTAACTCTGCACACTCTTCACACCAACCTGTTTCACTACCTAGGCCTAACTCTCCACACCAACCTGTTTCACTACCTAGGCCTAACTCTCCACACCAACATGTTTCACTACCTAGGCCTAACTCTCCACACTCTTCACACCAACCTGTTTCACTACCTAGGCCTAACTCTCCACACCAACATGTTTCACTACCTACGCCTAACACTTAACACCAACCTGGTTCACTAGCAAGGCCTAACTCTTTCACACAAACCTGGTTCACTAGCTAGGCCTAACTCTTCACACCAACCTGGTTCACTACCTAGGCCTAACTCTCCACACTTTTCACACCAACCTGTTTCACTACCTAGGCCTAACTCTCCACACCAACATGTTTCACTACCTAGGCCTAACTCTTCACACCAACCTGGTTCACAAGCTAGGCCTAACTCTCCACACCAACCTGGTTCACTAGCTAGGCCTAACTCTCCACACCAACCTGGTTCGCTAGCTAGGCCTAACTCTCCACACCAACCTGGTTCACTAGCTAGGCCTCTCGCCACTCTCCACACCAACCTGGTTCACAAGCTAGGCCTAACTCTCCACACCAACCTGGTTCGCTAGCTAGACCTAACTCTCCACACCAACCTGGTTCGCTAGCTAGGCCTAACTCTCCACACCAACCTGGTTCACTAGCTAGACCTAACTCTTCACACCAACCTGGTTCGCTAGCTAGGCCTAACTCTCCACACCAACCTGGTTCGCTAGCTAGGCCTAACTCTCCACACCAACCTGGTTCACTAGCTAGGCCTCTCGCCACTCTCTTCACACCAACCTGGTTCACTAGCTAGGCCTCTCGCCACTCTCTCCACACCAACCTGGTTCACTAGCTAGGCCTCTCGCCACTCTCTTCACACCAACCTGGTTCACTAGCTAGGCCGAACTCTTCACACCAACCTGGTTCACTAGCTAGGCCTCTCGCCACTCTCTCCACACCAACCTGGTTCACAAGCTAGGCCTCTCGCCACTCTCCACACCAACCTGGTTCACAAGCTAGGCCTAACTCTCCACACCAACCTGGTTCACTAGCTAGGCCTCTCGCCACTCTCTCCACACCAACCTGGTTCACTAGCTAGGCCTCTCGCCACTCTCCACACCAACCTGGTTCACAAGCTAGGCCTAACTCTCCACACCAACCTGGTTCACTAGCTAGGCCTAACACTTCACACCAATCTGGTTCGCTAGCTAGGCCTAACTCTCCACACCAACCTGTTTCACTAGCTAGGCCTAACTCTCCACACCAACCTGGTTCACTAGCTAGGCCTAACTCTCCACATCAACCTGGTTCACTAGCTAGGCCTAACTCTCCACACCAACCTGGTTCACTAGCTAGGCCTAACTCGCCACACAACCTGGTTCGCTAGCTAGGCCTAACTCTCCACACCAACCTGTTTCACTACCTAGGCCTAACTCTCCACACCAACCTGTTTCACTAACTAGGCCTAACTATCCACACCAACCTGGTTCACTAGCTAGGCCTAACTGTTCACACCAACCTGGTTCACTAGCTAGGCCTCTCGCCACTCTCTCCACACCAACCTGGTTCACTAGCTAGGCCTCTCGCCACTCTCTCCACACCAACCTGTTTCACTAGCTAAGCCTAACTCTGCACACTCTTCACACCAACCTGTTTCACTACCTAGGCCTAACTCTCCACACCAACCTGTTTCACTACCTAGGCCTAACTCTCCACACCAAAATGTTTCACTACCTAGGCCTAACTCTCCACACTCTTCACACCAACCTGTTTCACTACCTAGGCCTAACTCTCCACACCAACATGTTTCACTACCTACGCCTAACACTTAACACCAACCTGGTTCACTAGCAAGGCCTAACTCTTTCACACAAACCTGGTTCACTAGCTAGGCCTAACTCTTCACACCAACCTGGTTCACTACCTAGGCCTAACTCTCCACACTTTTCACACCAACCTGTTTCACTACCTAGGCCTAACTCTCCACACCAACATGTTTCACTACCTAGGCCTAACTCTTCACACCAACCTGGTTCACAAGCTAGGCCTAACTCTCCACACCAACCTGGTTCACTAGCTAGGCCTAACTCTCCACACCAACCTGGTTCGCTAGCTAGGCCTAACTCTCCACACCAACCTGGTTCACTAGCTAGGCCTCTCGCCACTCTCCACACCAACCTGGTTCACAAGCTAGGCCTAACTCTCCACACCAACCTGGTTCGCTAGCTAGACCTAACTCTCCACACCAACCTGGTTCGCTAGCTAGGCCTAACTCTCCACACCAACCTGTTTCACTACCTAGGCCTAACTCTCCACACCAACATGTTTCACTACCTAGGCCTAACTCTTCACACCAACCTGGTTCACAAGCTAGGCCTAACTCTCCACACCAACCTGGTTCACTAGCTAGGCCTAACTCTCCACACCAACCTGGTTCGCTAGCTAGGCCTAACTCTCCACACCAACCTGGTTCACTAGCTAGGCCTCTCACCACTCTCCACACCAACCTGGTTCACAAGCTAGGCCTAACTCTCCACACCAACCTGGTTCGCTAGCTAGACCTAACTCTCCACACCAACCTGGTTCGCTAGCTAGGCCTAACTCTCCACACCAACCTGGTTCACTAGCTAGACCTAACTCTTCACACCAACCTGGTTCGCTAGCTAGGCCTAACTCTCCACACCAACCTGGTTCGCTAGCTAGGCCTAACTCTCCACACCAACCTGGTTCACTAGCTAGGCCTCTCGCCACTCTCTTCACACCAACCTGGTTCACTAGCTAGGCCTCTCGCCACTCTCTCCACACCAACCTGGTTCACTAGCTAGGCCTCTCGCCACTCTCTTCACACCAACCTGGTTCACTAGCTAGGCCGAACTCTTCACACCAACCTGGTTCACTAGCTAGGCCTCTCGCCACTCTCTCCACACCAACCTGGTTCACAAGCTAGGCCTCTCGCCACTCTCCACACCAACCTGGTTCACAAGCTAGGCCTAACTCTCCACACCAACCTGGTTCACTAGCTAGGCCTCTCGCCACTCTCTCCACACCAACCTGGTTCACTAGCTAGGCCTCTCGCCACTCTCCACACCAACCTGGTTCACAAGCTAGGCCTAACTCTCCACACCAACCTGGTTCACTAGCTAGGCCTAACACTTCACACCAATCTGGTTCGCTAGCTAGGCCTAACTCTCCACACCAACCTGTTTCACTAGCTAGGCCTAACTCTCCACACCAACCTGGTTCACTAGCTAGGCCTAACTCTCCACATCAACCTGGTTCACTAGCTAGGCCTAACTCTCCACACCAACCTGGTTCACTAGCTAGGCCTAACTCGCCACACCAACCTGGTTCGCTAGCTAGGCCTAACTCTCCACACCAACCTGGTTCACTAGCTAGGCCTAACTCTCCACACCAACCTGGTTCACTAGCTAGGCCTAACTCTACACACCAACCTGGTTCACTAGCTAGGCCTAACTCTTCACACCAACCTGGTTCACTAGCTAGGCCTCTCGCCACTCTCTCCACACCAACCTGTTTCACTAGCCAAGCCTAACTCTGCACACTCTTCACACCAACCTGTTTCACTACCTAGGCCTAACTATCCACACCAACCTGGTTCACTAGCTAGGCCTAACTCTTCACACCAACCTGGTTCACTAGCTAGGCCTAACTCTTCACACCAACCTGGTTCACTAGCTAGGCCTAACTCTTCACACCAACCTGTTTCACTACCTAGGCCTAACTCTCCACACCAACCTGTTTCACTACCTAGGCCTAACTCTTCACACCAACCTGGTTCACTAGCTAGGCCTAACTCTCCACACCAACCTGGTTCACTAGCTAGGCCTAACTCTTCACACCAACCTGGTTCACTAGCTAGGCCTCTCGCCACTCTCTCCACACCAACCTGTTTCACTAGCCAAGCCTAACTCTGCACACTCTTCACACCAACCTGTTTCACTACCTAGGCCTAACTCTTCACACCAACCTGGTTCACTAGCTAGGCCTCTCGCCACTCTCTTCACACCAACCTGGTTCACTAACTAGGCCTCTCGCCACTCTCTCCACACCAACCTGTTTCACTATCTAGGCCTAACTCTTCACACCAACCTGGTTCACTAGCTAGGCCTCTCGCCACTCTCTTCATACCAACCTGGTTCACTAGCCAAGCCTAACTCTGCACACTCTTCACACCAACCTGTTTCACTACCTAGGCCTAACTCTTCACACCAACCTGGTTCACTAGCTAGGCCTCTCGCCACTCTCTTCACACCAACCTGGTTCACTAACTAGGCCTCTCGCCACTCTCTCCACACCAACCTGTTTCACTACCTAGGCCTAACTCTTCACACCAACCTGGTTCACTAGCTAGGCCTCTCACCACTCTCTTCATACCAACCTGGTTCACTCACTAGGCCTCTCGCCACTCTCTCCACACCAACCTGGTTCACTAACTAGGCCTCTGGCCACTCTCTCCACACCAACCTGGTTCACTAGCTAGGCCTAAATCTCCACACCAACCTGGTTCACTAGCTAGGCTTAACTCTCCACACCAACCTGGTTCACTAGCTAGGCCTCTCGCCACTCTCCACACCAACCTGGTTCACTAGCTAGGCCTCTCGCCACTCTCCACACCAACCTGGTTCACAAGCTAGGCCTAAGTCTCCACACCAACCTGGTTCGCTAGCTAGACCTAACTCTCCACACCAACCTGGTTCGCTAGCTAGGCCTAACTCTCCACACCAACCTGGTTCACTAGCTAGACCTTACTCTTCACACCAACCTGGTTCGCTAGCTTTGCCTAACTCTCCACACCAACCTGGTTCGCTAGCTAGGCCTAACTCTCCACACCAACCTGGTTCACTAGCTAGGCCTCTCGCCACTCTCTCCACACCAACCTGGTTCACTAGCTAGGCCTCTCGCCACTCTCTCCACACCAACCTGGTTCACAAGCTAGGCCTCTCGCCACTCTCCACACCAACCTGGTTCACTAGCTAGGCCTAACTCTCCACACCAACCTGGTTCACTAGCTAGGCCTCTCGCCACTCTCTCCACACCAACCTGGTTCACTAGCTAGGCCTCTCGCCACTCTCTCCACACCAACCTGGTTCACTAGCTAGGCCTCTCGCCACTCTCTTCACACCAACCTGTTTCACTACCTAGGCCTAACTCTCCACACCAACCTGTTTCACTACCTAGGCCTAACTCTCCACACCAACATGTTTCACTACCTAGGCCTAACTCTCCACACTCTTCACACCAACCTGTTTCACTACCTAGGCCTAACTCTCCACACCAACATGTTTCACTACCTACGCCTAACACTTAACACCAACCTGGTTCACTAGCAAGGCCTAACTCTTTCACACAAACCTGGTTCACTAGCTAGGCCTAACTCTTCACACCAACCTGGTTCACTACCTAGGCCTAACTCTCCACACTTTTCACACCAACCTGTTTCACTACCTAGGCCTAACTCTCCACACCAACATGTTTCACTACCTAGGCCTAACTCTTCACACCAACCTGGTTCACAAGCTAGGCCTAACTCTCCACACCAACCTGGTTCACTAGCTAGGCCTAACTCTCCACACCAACCTGGTTCGCTAGCTAGGCCTAACTCTCCACACCAACCTGGTTCACTAGCTAGGCCTCTCGCCACTCTCCACACCAACCTGGTTCACAAGCTAGGCCTAACTCTCCACACCAACCTGGTTCGCTAGCTAGACCTAACTCTCCACACCAACCTGGTTCGCTAGCTAGGCCTAACTCTCCACACCAACCTGGTTCACTAGCTAGACCTAATTCTTCACACCAACCTGGTTCGCTAGCTAGGCCTAACTCTCCACACCAACCTGGTTCGCTAGCTAGGCCTAACTCTCCACACCAACCTGGTTCACTAGCTAGGCCTCTCGCCACTCTCTTCACACCAACCTGGTTCACTAGCTAGGCCTCTCGCCACTCTCTCCACACCAACCTGGTTCACTAGCTAGGCCTCTCGCCACTCTTCACACCAACCTGGTTCACTAGCTAGGCCGAACTCTTCACACCAACCTGGTTCACTAGCTAGGCCTCTCGCCACTCTCTCCACACCAACCTGGTTCACAAGCTAGGCCTCTCGCCACTCTCCACACCAACCTGGTTCACAAGCTAGGCCTAACTCTCCACACCAACCTGGTTAACTAGCTAGGCCTCTCGCCACTCTCTCCACACCAACCTGGTTCACTAGCTAGGCCTCTCGCCACTCTCCACACCAACCTGGTTCACAAGCTAGGCCTAACTCTCCACACCAACCTGGTTCACTAGCTAGGCCTAACACTTCACACCAATCTGGTTCGCTAGCTAGGCCTAACTCTCCACACCAACCTGTTTCACTAGCTAGGCCTAACTCTCCACACCAACCTGGTTCACTAGCTAGGCCTAACTCTCCACATCAACCTGGTTCACTAGCTAGGCCTAACTCTCCACACCAACCTGGTTCACTAGCTAGGCCTAACTCGCCACACCAACCTGGTTCGCTAGCTAGGCCTAACTCTCCACACCAACCTGGTTCACTAGCTAGGCCTAACTCTCCACACCAACCTGGTTCACTAGCTAGGCCTAACTCTACACACCAACCTGGTTCACTCGCTAGGCCTAACTCTTCACACCAACCTGGTTCACTAGCTAGGCCTCTCGCCACTCTCTCCACACCAACCTGTTTCACTAGCCAAGCCTAACTCTGCACACTCTTCACACCAACCTGTTTCACTACCTAGGCCTAACTATCCACACCAACCTGGTTCACTAGCTAGGCCTAACTCTTCACACCAACCTGGTTCACTAGCTAGGCCTAACTCTTCACACCAACCTGGTTCACTAGCTAGGCCTAACTCTTCACACCAACCTGTTTCACTACCTAGGCCTAACTCTCCACACCAACCTGTTTCACTACCTAGGCCTAACTCTTCACACCAACCTGGTTCACTAGCTAGGCCTAACTCTTCACACCAACCTGGTTCACTAGCTAGGCCTCTCGCCACTCTCTCCACACCAACCTGTTTCACTAGCCAAGCCTAACTCTGCACACTCTTCACACCAACCTGTTTCACTACCTAGGCCTAACTCTTCACACCAACCTGGTTCACTAGCTAGGCCTCTCGCCACTCTCTTCACACCAACCTGGTTCACTAACTAGGCCTCTCGCCACTCTCTCCACACCAACCTGTTTCACTATCTAGGCCTAACTCTTCACACCAACCTGGTTCACTAGCTAGGCCTCTCGCCACTCTCTTCATACCAACCTGGTTCACTAGCCAAGCCTAACTCTGCACACTCTTCACACCAACCTGTTTCACTACCTAGGCCTAACTCTTCACACCAACCTGGTTCACTAGCTAGGCCTCTCGCCACTCTCTTCACACCAACCTGGTTCACTAACTAGGCCTCTCGCCACTCTCTCCACACCAACCTGTTTCACTACCTAGGCCTAACTCTTCACACCAACCTGGTTCACTAGCTAGGCCTCTCGCCACTCTCTTCATACCAACCTGGTTCACTCACTAGGCCTCTCGCCACTCTCTCCACACCAACCTGGTTCACTAACTAGGCCTCTCGCCACTCTCTCCACACCAACCTGGTTCACTAGCTAGGCCTAAATCTCCACACCAACCTGGTTCACTAGCTAGGCCTAACTCTCCACACCAACCTGGTTCACTAGCTAGGCCTCTCGCCACTCTCCACACCAACCTGGTTCACTAGCTAGGCCTCTCGCCACTCTCCACACCAACCTGGTTCACAAGCTAGGCCTAAGTCTCCACACCAACCTGGTTCGCTAGCTAGACCTAACTCTCCACACCAACCTGGTTCGCTAGCTAGGCCTAACTCTCCACACCAACCTGGTTCACTAGCTAGACCTAACTCTTCACACCAACCTGGTTCGCTAGCTTTGCCTAACTCTCCACACCAACCTGGTTCGCTAGCTAGGCCTAACTCTCCACACCAACCTGGTTCACTAGCTAGGCCTCTCGCCACTCTCTCCACACCAACCTGGTTCACTAGCTAGGCCTCTCGCCACTCTCTCCACACCAATCTGGTTCACAAGCTAGGCCTCTCGCCACTCTCCACACCAACCTGGTTCACAAGCTAGGCCTAACTCTCCACACCAACCTGGTTCACTAGCTAGGCCTCTCGCCACTCTCTCCACACCAACCTGGTTCACTAGCTAGGCCTCTCGCCACTCTCCACACCAACCTGGTTCACAAGCTAGGCCTAACTCTCCACACCAACCTGGTTCACTAGCTAGGCCTAACACTTCACACCAATCTGGTTCACTAGCTAGGCCTAACTCTCCACACCAACCTGTTTCACTAGCTAGGCCTAACTCTCCACACCAACCTGGTTCACTAGCTAGGCCTAACTCTCCACATCAACCTGGTTCACTAGCTAGGCCTAACTCTCCACACCAACCTGGTTCACTAGCTAGGCCTAACTCGCCACACCAACCTGGTTCGCTAGCTAGGCCTAACTCTCCACACCAACCTGGTTCACTAGCTAGGCCTAACTCTCCACACCAACCTGGTTCACTAGCCAAGCCTAACTCTGCACACTCTCCACACCAACCTGTTTCACTAGCTAGGCCTAACTCTTCACACCAACCTGGTTCGCTAGCTAGGCCTCTCGCCACTCTCTCCACACAAACCTGGTTCACTAGCTAGGCCTCTCGCCACTCTTCACACCAACCTGGTTCACTAGCTAGGCCTAACTCTTCACACCAACCTGGTTCACTAGCTAGGCCTCTCGCCACTCTCTCCACACAAACCTGGTTAACTAGCTAGGCCTAACTCTCCACACCAACCTGGTTCACTACCTAGGCCTAACTCTTCACACCAACCTGGTATACTAGCTAGGCCTAACTCTTCACACCAACCTGGTTCACTAGCTAGGCCTAACTCTTCACACCAACCTGGTTCACTAGCTAGGCCTAACTCTCCACATCAACCTGGTTCACTAGCTAGGCCTCTCGCCACTCTCTCCACACCAACCTGGTTCAGTAGCTAGGCCTAACTTTTCACTCTCTACACCAACCTGGTTCACAACTGGTTCGCCTCTCTGGCAACCTAACTGATAGAATGTACGACCAGCCGGCTTGGGGAGCATCCCTAGATCGGGACTATATATCTTGTGGAAAGATGAAAAAGTATGAATAAATTCATCAAAATAATGTTTTTAATGAAAATATGTCCATTAATATTTGAATATGTTGGTAACCCGTTGTACAAAAGTAATAATGTCCTCGAAGTCGGTGTTTGAAGGATATATTTGCATGGTTTGCCGGCCCTCGACTACGTCTTGGGCCTAACAACACCTGTGACTATATCCTCCAAACACCAGCTTGAACCCTTATTCTACCAGGTCAGTTGACTGAGAACACATTCTCATTTACAGCAACGACCTCGGGAATACAGGGGAGAGGAAGGGGGATGAATGAGCCAATTGGAAGCTGGGGATGATTAGGTGGCCATGATGGTATGAGGGCCAGATTGGTAATTTAGCCAGGACACCGGGGTTAACACCCCTACTCTTACGATAAGTGCCATGGGCACTTTAGTGACAACAGAGAGTCAGGACACCCGTTTAACGTCAACCTACACAGGGCAATGTCCCCAATCACTGCCCTGGGGCATTGGGATATGTATTTAGACCAGAGGAAAGAGTGCCTTCTCCTGCCCTCCAACAACACTTCCAGCAGCATCTGGTCTCCCATCCAGGGACCAACTAGGACCCACTATCACTTCAATATCCACCACTACACTTCAATATCCACCACTATACCTCAATATCCACCACTACACTTCAATATATACCACTATACATCAATATCCACCACTACACTTCAATATCCACCACTATACTTTATATCCAGTTAACCACAGAGTACATACATTTTACATTTACATTTTAGTCATTTAGCAGACGCTCTTATCCAGAGCGACTTACAGTTAGAGAGTGCATATATTATTTTATTTTTTTTCATACTGGCCCCCCGTGGGAATCGAACCCACAACCCTGGCGTTGCAAACGCCATGCTCTACCAACTGAGCTACATCCCTGCCAGCCATTCCCTCCCCTACCCTGGACGACGCTCTGCCAACTGTGCGCCGCCCCATGGGTCTCCCGGTCGCAGCCGGCTACGACAGAGCCTGGATTCGAACCAGGATCTCTGCGCCACCCTCAAACAACCATCCTACATCTTCCTATATCAGCTGATACCACTGAACATCAATACTCAACCCAATCTCATAAAAAATTAGTCACAATTACTCATACATTACATTACCAAAAGTATCTGGACACCTGGTCATCGAACTTCTCATTCCAAAATCATGGGCATTAATATGGAGTTGGTCCCCCCTTTGCTGCTATAACAGCCTCCACTCTTCTGGGAAGGCTTTCCACTAGATGTTGGAACATTGCTGCGGGGACTTGCTTCCATTCAGCCACAGGAGCATTAGTAAGGTCGGGCACTGATGTTGGGCGATTAAGCCTGGCTCGCAGTCGGCGTTCCAATTCATCCCAACGGTGTTCGATGGGGTTGAGGTCAGGGCTCTGTGCAGGCCAGTCAAGTTCTTCCACACCGATCTTGACAAACCATTTCTGTATGGACCTCGCTTTGTGCACGGGGGCATTGTCATGCTGAAACAGGAAAGGGCCTTCCCCAAACTGTTGCCACAAAGTTGGAAACACAGAATCGTCTAGAATGTCATTGTATGCTGTAGTGTTAAGATTTCCCTTCACTGGAACTAAGGGGCCTAGCCCGAACCATGAAAAACAGCCCAAGACCATTGTTCCTCCTCCACCAAACTTTACAGTTGGCACTATGCATTGGGGCAGGTTCTCCTGGCATCCGCCAAACCTAGATTCGTCCATCGGACTGCCAGATGGGAACGCGTTTCCACTGCTCCAGAGTCTGCATGGCTGTGTGGTTGAAACGGGTCTGGCTGAATAGCCGAATCCACTAAGTTGAAGGGGTGTCCACATAGTTTTGTATATATAGTGTATGTCCAACAACAAAGTATGTGAAGTCTGTTGACATACATGAAGTTTTTGTGAAATGTAACAAATCCTGACAGGTATGTCTACTCAATATAAACACATGAACAAACATTACCCCTTTTAAAATGAGGTAGTGTGTGGTCCGGGCCTGTGTGGGCCTAACCCTGACCACCACAGCCTCCTCCCAGTGTGGTCCAAATATCTTGTCTATAATCCGTCTTTGCTGCTCCGGCCCCTTTAACACCCGCCCTGGCCAGCTGGACTTTCCCAAAGCTGCTTTACTGTCCAACAGCCACGCTAGGGAGAATGACACAGCGGACAATAAAATCTACACACATACAGAGAGAACACACAGACACCCCAATACTCACAGAGATGGCCGAGCCGCACCCCATGGAGGGGGCAATATAGGGCCGTGTCTACACCGTCTCCTGCAGAACGCTGTCGCTGCTTCCCTCCGCTCTTTGTGCTCATTAAAAGGGAGTTCATGCCTTCTAATAATGAGCTTACCTTTATTCTGGTAAGCCGGCTCAAACACTCTTCCTTACATGATCCCAACAGACCTACAGGATGTTTCCCTTAGACTGCTGCCTTTCAGGCCTGACCTCTCTCTCTCTCTCTCTCTGTGTCTTTCTCTCTCTCTCTGTCTTTCTCTCTTCCTCTCTCTCGGTCTCTCCGTTTCTATTTCTCTCTCTCTCATGTATAATATCCACAGGGTTTCAGAGGAGAACCAAGTCAACAGGTCGTTAGAAGCAGCCCAAGCACACCAAGAAATCTGGCTTTTGGTTTCAAATTGCAATGATTCCGCGTAGTTAATCCAAATGAATTCCTAATCAGGAATTCCAGAGCCAACCAGTAGCCAAGCGATGCAGTTTCCTTATGTCTCATAATGAGGATTCATCTCCAAGAACTGAGCCGAACCAAGAGCAAAATCAGTATTCCATAGGTCTGAGAAAGCCAATCACCACCATTTTCCTTGTGTTAACTCAGTAAGCAGTCGTGTATGTCCACTTCAACCTCTCTTAAGGGTTGTCAGACCTGCTCTCTCCTCAGGAAAGGAGGAGGGAGTTAGGTGGCTCACCACCAATCACTTCCAGTTAAGCTCTGTTCAGATGGCATTTGCCCAATGACATCTGATGACGACTTAAGCTGAGTTCCTTGTCTTGTCTACTGTACTGTAGGGTTAGGGCCTTGTCTTGTCTACTGTACTGTACTGTAGGGTTAGGGCCTTGTCTTGTCTACTGTACTGTAGGGTTAGGGCCTTGTCTTGTCTACTGTACTGTAGGGTTAGGGCCTTGTCTTGTCTACTGTACTGTACTGTAGGGTTAGGGCCTTGTCTTGTCTACTGTACTGTAGGGTTAGGGCCTTGTCTTGTCTACTGTACTGTAGGGTTAGGGCCTTGTCTTGTCTACTGTACTGTACTGTAGGGTTAGGGCCTTGTCTTGTCTACTGTACTGTAGGGTTAGGGCCTTGTCTTGTTTACTGTACTGTAGGGTTAGGGCCTTGTCTTGTCTACTGTACTGTAGGGTTAGGGCCTTGTCTTGTCTACTGTACTGTAGGGATAGGGCCTTGTCTTGTCTACTGTACTGTAGGGATAGGGCCTTGTCTTGTCTACTGTACTGTAGGGTTAGGGCCTTGTCTTGTCTACTGTACTGTAGGGATAGGGCCTTGTCTTGTCTACTGTACTGTAGGGTTAGGGCCTTGTCTTGTCTACTGTACTGTACTGTAGGGTTAGGGCCTTGTCTTGTCTACTGTACTGTAGGTTTAGGGCCTTGTCTTGTCTACTATACTGTAGGGTTAGGGCCTTGTCTTGTCTACTGTACTGTACTGTAGGGATAGGGCCTTGTCTTGTCTACTGTACGGATAGGGCCTTGTCTTGTCTACTGTACTGTAGGGATAGGGCCTTGTCTTGTCTACTGTACTGTACTGTAGGGTTAGGGCCTTGTCTTGTCTACTGTACTGTACTGTAGGGTTAGGGCCTTGTCTTGTCTACTGTACTGTAGGGTTAGGGCCTTGTCTTGTCTACTGTACTGTAGGGTTAGGGCCTTGTCTTGTCTACTATACTGTAGGGTTAGGGCCTTGTCTTGTCTACTGTACTGTACTGTAGGGTTGGGCCTTGTCTTGTCTACTGTACTGTAGGGTTAGGGCCTTGTCTTGTCTACTGTACTGTAGGGTTAGGGCCTTGTCTTGTCTACTGTACTGTACTGTAGGGTTAGGGCCTTGTCTTGTCTACTGTACTGTACTGTAGGGTTAGGGCCTTGTCTTGTCTACTGTACTGTAGGGTTAGGGCCTTGTCTTGTCTATTGTACTGTAGGGTTAGGGCCTTGTCTTGTCTACTGTACTGTACTGTAGGGTTAGGGCCTTGTCTTGTCTACTGTACTGTACTGTAGGGTTAGGGTCTTGTCTTGTCTACTGTACTGTAGGGTTAGGGCCTTGTCTTGTCTACTGTACTGTAGGGTTAGGGCCTTGTCTTGTCTACTGTACTGTAGGGTTAGGGCCTTGTCTTGTCTACTATACTGTAGGGTTAGGGCCTTGTCTTGTCTACTGTACTGTAGGGATAGGGCCTTGTCTTGTCTACTGTACTGTAGGGTTAGGGCCTTGTCTTGTCTACTGTACTGTAGGGTTAGGGCCTTGTCTTGTCTACTGTACTGTAGGGATAGGGCCTTGTCTTGTCTACTGTACTGTAGGGATAGGGCCTTGTCTTGTCTACTGTACTGTAGGGATAGGGCCTTGTCTTGTCTACTGTACTGTACTGTAGGGTTAGGGCCTTGTCTTGTCTACTGTACTGTAGGGTTAGGGCCTTGTCTTGTCTACTGTACTGTAGGGTTAGGGCCTTGTCTTGTCTACTGTACTGTAGGGTTAGGGCCTTGTCTTGTCTACTATACTGTAGGGTTAGGGCCTTGTCTTGTCTACTGTACTGTACTGTAGGGTTGGGCCTTGTCTTGTCTACTGTACTGTAGGGTTAGGGCCTTGTATTGTCTACTGTACTGTAGGGTTAGGGCCTTGTCTTGTCAACTGTACTGTACTGTAGGGTTAGGGCCTTGTCTTGTCTACTGTACTGTACTGTAGGGTTAGGGCCTTGTCTTGTCTACTGTACTGTAGGGTTAGGGCCTTGTCTTGTCTACTGTACTGTACTGTAGGGTTAGGGCCTTGTCTTGTCTACTGTACTGTACTGTAGGGTTAGGGCCTTGTCTTGTCTACTGTACTGTAGGGTTAGGGCCTTGTCTTGTCTACTGTACTGTAGGGTTAGGGCCTTGTCTTGTCTACTGTACTGTACTGTAGGGTTAGGGCCTTGTCTTGTCTACTGTACTGTACTGTAGGGTTAGGGTCTTGTCTTGTCTACTGTACTGTAGGGTTAGGGCCTTGTCTTGTCTACTGTACTGTAGGGTTAGGGCCTTGTCTTGTCTACTGTACTGTAGGGTTAGGGCCTTGTCTTGTCTACTGTACTGTAGGGTTAGGGCCTTGTCTTGTCTACTGTACTGTACTGTAGGGATAGGGCCTTGTCTTGTCTACTGTACTGTACTGTAGGGATAGGGCCTTGTCTTGTCTACTGTACTGTAGGGTTAGGGCCTTGTCTTGTCTACTGTACTGTAGGGTTAGGGCCTTGTCTTGTCTACTGTACTGTACTGTAGGGTTAGGGCCTTGTCTTGTCTACTGTACTGTACTGTAGGGTTAGGGCCTTGTCTTGTCTACTGTACTGTAGGGTTAGGGCCTTGTCTTGTCTACTGTACTGTAGGGTTAGGGCCTTGTCTTGTCTACTGTACTGTAGGGTTAGGGCCTTGTCTTGTCTACTGTACTGTAGGGTTAGGGCCTTGTCTTGTCTACTATACTGTAGGGTTAGGGCCTTGTCTTGTCTACTGTACTGTACTGTAGGGTTAGGGCCTTGTCTTGTCTACTGTACTGTAGGGTTAGGGCCTTGTCTTGTCTACTGTACTGTAGGGTTAGGGCCTTGTCTTGTCTACTGTACTGTACTGTAGGGTTAGGGCCTTGTCTTGTCTACTGTACTGTACTGTAGGGTTAGGGCCTTGTCTTGTCTACTGTACTGTAGGGTTAGGGCCTTGTCTTGTCTACTGTACTGTAGGGTTAGGGCCTTGTCTTGTCTACTGTACTGTAGGGTTAGGGCCTTGTCTTGTCTACTATACTGTAGGGTTAGGGCCTTGTCTTGTCTACTGTACTGTACTGTAGGGTTAGGGCCTTGTCTTGTCTACTGTACTGTAGGGTTAGGGCCTTGTCTTGTCTACTGTACTGTAGGGTTAGGGCCTTGTCTTGTCTACTGTACTGTAGGGTTAGGGCCTTGTCTTGTCTACTGTACTGTACTGTAGGGTTTAGGGCCTTGTCTTGTCTACTGTACTGTAGGGTTAGGGCCTTGTCTTGTCTACTGTACTGTAGGGTTAGGGCCTTGTCTTGTCTACTGTACTGTACTGTAGGGTTAGGGCCTTGTCTTGTCTACTGTACTGTAGGGTTAGGGCCTTGTCTTGTCTACTGTACTGTAGGGTTAGGGCCTTGTCTTGTCTACTGTACTGTACTGTAGGGTTAGGGCCTTGTCTTGTCTACTGTACTGTACTGTAGGGTTAGGGCCTTGTCTTGTCTACTGTACTGTAGGGTTAGGGCCTTGTCTTGTCTACTGTACTGTACTGTAGGGTTAGGGCCTTGTCTTGTCTACTGTACTGTACTGTAGGGTTAGGGCCTTGTCTTGTCTACTGTACTGTAGGGTTAGGGCCTTGTCTTGTCTACTGTACTGTAGGGTTAGGGCCTTGTCTTGTCTACTGTACTGTAGGGTTAGGGCCTTGTCTTGTCTACTGTACTGTAGGGTTAGGGCCTTGTCTTGTCTACTGTACTGTAGGGTTAGGGCCTTGTCTTGACTACTGTACTGTAGGGTTAGGGCCTTGTCTTGTCTACTGTACTGTACTGTAGGGTTAGGGCCTTGTCTTGTCTACTGTACTGTAGGGTTAGGGCCTTGTCTTGTCTACTGTACTGTAGGGTTAGGGCCTTGTCTTGTCTACTGTACTGTACTGTAGGGTTAGGGCCTTGTCTTGTCTACTGTACTGTAGGGTTAGGGCCTTGTCTTGTCTACTGTACTGTAGGGTTAGGGCCTTGTCTTGTCTACTGTACTGTACTGTAGGGTTAGGGCCTTGTCTTGTCTACTGTACTGTACTGTAGGGTTAGGGCCTTGTCTTGTCTACTGTACTGTAGGGTTAGGGCCTTGTCTTGTCTACTGTACTGTAGGGTTAGGGCCTTGTCTTGTCTACTATACTGTAGGGTTAGGGCCTTGTCTTGTCTACTGTACTGTACTGTAGGGATAGGGCCTTGTCTTGTCTACTGTACTGTAGGGTTAGGGCCTTGTCTTGTCTACTGTACTGTAGGGTTAGGGCCTTGTCTTGTCTACTGTACTGTACTGTAGGGTTAGGGCCTTGTCTTGTCTACTGTACTGTACTGTAGGGTTAGGGCCTTGTCTTGTCTACTGTACTGTAGGGTTAGGGCCTTGTCTTGTCTACTGTACTGTAGGGTTAGGGCCTTGTCTTGTCTACTGTACTGTACTGTAGGGTTAGGGCCTTGTCTTGTCTACTGTACTGTACTGTAGGGTTAGGGCCTTGTCTTGTCTACTGTACTGTAGGGTTAGGGCCTTGTCTTGTCTACTGTACTGTAGGGTTAGGGCCTTGTCTTGTCTACTGTACTGTAGGGTTAGGGCCTTGTCTTGTCTACTGTACTGTAGGGTTAGGGCCTTGTCTTGTCTACTGTACTGTAGGGTTAGGGCCTTGTCTTGTCTACTGTACTGTAGGGTTAGGGCCTTGTCTTGTCTACTGTACTGTAGGGTTAGGGCCTTGTCTTGTCTACTGTACTGTAGGGTTAGGGCCTTGTCTTGTCTACTGTACTGTAGGGTTAGGGCCTTGTCTTGTCTACTGTACTGTAGGGTTAGGGCCTTGTCTTGTCTACTGTACTGTAGGGTTAGGGCCTTGTCTTGTCTACTGTACTGTAGGGTTAGGGCCTTGTCTTGTCTACTGTACTGTAGGGTTAGGGCCTTGTCTTGTCTACTGTACTGTAGGGTTAGGGCCTTGTCTTGTCTACTGTACTGTAGGGTTAGGGCCTTGTCTTGTCTACTGTACTGTACTGTAGGGTTAGGGCCTTGTCTTGTCTACTGTACTGTAGGGTTAGGGCCTTGTATTGTCTACTGTACTGTAGGGTTAGGGCCTTGTCTTGTCAACTGTACTGTACTGTAGGGTTAGGGCCTTGTCTTGTCTACTGTACTGTACTGTAGGGTTAGGGCCTTGTCTTGTCTACTGTACTGTAGGGTTAGGGCCTTGTCTTGTCTACTGTACTGTACTGTAGGGTTAGGGCCTTGTCTTGTCTACTGTACTGTACTGTAGGGTTAGGGCCTTGTCTTGTCTACTGTACTGTAGGGTTAGGGCCTTGTCTTGTCTACTGTACTGTAGGGTTAGGGCCTTGTCTTGTCTACTGTACTGTACTGTAGGGTTAGGGCCTTGTCTTGTCTACTGTACTGTACTGTAGGGTTAGGGTCTTGTCTTGTCTACTGTACTGTAGGGTTAGGGCCTTGTCTTGTCTACTGTACTGTAGGGTTAGGGCCTTGTCTTGTCTACTGTACTGTAGGGTTAGGGCCTTGTCTTGTCTACTATACTGTAGGGTTAGGGCCTTGTCTTGTCTACTGTACTGTACTGTAGGGATAGGGCCTTGTCTTGTCTACTGTACTGTACTGTAGGGATAGGGCCTTGTCTTGTCTACTGTACTGTAGGGATAGGGCCTTGTCTTGTCTACTGTACTGTAGGGATAGGGCCTTGTCTTGTCTACTGTACTGTACTGTAGGGTTAGGGCCTTGTCTTGTCTACTGTACTGTACTGTAGGGTTAGGGCCTTGTCTTGTCTACTGTACTGTAGGGTTAGGGCCTTGTCTTGTCTACTGTACTGTAGGGTTAGGGCCTTGTCTTGTCTACTGTACTGTAGGGTTAGGGCCTTGTCTTGTCTACTGTACTGTAGGGTTAGGGCCTTGTCTTGTCTACTGTACTGTAGGGTTAGGGCCTTGTCTTGTCTACTGTACTGTACTGTAGGGTTAGGGCCTTGTCTTGTCTACTGTACTGTAGGGTTAGGGCCTTGTCTTGTCTACTGTACTGTAGGGTTAGGGCCTTGTCTTGTCTACTGTACTGTACTGTAGGGTTAGGGCCTTGTCTTGTCTACTGTACTGTACTGTAGGGTTAGGGCCTTGTCTTGTCTACTGTACTGTAGGGTTAGGGCCTTGTCTTGTCTACTGTACTGTAGGGTTAGGGCCTTGTCTTGTCTACTGTACTGTAGGGTTAGGGCCTTGTCTTGTCTACTATACTGTAGGGTTAGGGCCTTGTCTTGTCTACTGTACTGTACTGTAGGGTTAGGGCCTTGTCTTGTCTACTGTACTGTAGGGTTAGGGCCTTGTCTTGTCTACTGTACTGTAGGGTTAGGGCCTTGTCTTGTCTACTGTACTGTACTGTAGGGTTAGGGCCTTGTCTTGTCTACTGTACTGTACTGTAGGGTTAGGGCCTTGTCTTGTCTACTGTACTGTAGGGTTAGGGCCTTGTCTTGTCTACTGTACTGTACTGTAGGGTTAGGGCCTTGTCTTGTCTACTGTACTGTACTGTAGGGTTAGGGCCTTGTCTTGTCTACTGTACTGTAGGGTTAGGGCCTTGTCTTGTCTACTGTACTGTAGGGTTAGGGCCTTGTCTTGTCTACTGTACTGTACTGTAGGGTTAGGGCCTTGTCTTGTCTACTGTACTGTACTGTAGGGTTAGGGTCTTGTCTTGTCTACTGTACTGTAGGGTTAGGGCCTTGTCTTGTCTACTGTACTGTAGGGTTAGGGCCTTGTCTTGTCTACTGTACTGTACTGTAGGGTTAGGGCCTTGTCTTGTCTACTGTACTGTAGGGTTAGGGCCTTGTCTTGTCTACTGTAACTGTAATGTAGGGTTAGGGCCTTGTCTTGTCTACTGTACTGTACTGTAGGGATAGGGCCTTGTCTTGTCTACTGTACTGTACTGTAGGGTTAGGGCCCTTGTCCTTGTCTACTGTACTGTAGGGATAGGGCCTTGTCTTGTCTACTGTACTGTAGGGATAGGGCCTTGTCTTGTCTCTGTACTGTACTGTAGGGTTAGGGCCTTGTCTTGTCTACTGTACTGTACTGTAGGGTTAGGGCCTTGTCTTGTCTACTGTACTGTAGGGTTAGGGCCTTGTCTTGTCTACTGTACTGTAGGGTTAGGGCCTTGTCTTGTCTACTGTACTGTAGGGATAGGGCCTTGTCTTGTCTACTGTACTGTACTGTAGGGTTAGGGCCTTGTCTTGTCTACTGTACTGTAGGGTTAGGGCCTTGTCTTGTCTACTGTACTGTAGGGTTAGGGCCTTGTCTTGTCTACGTAGTACTGTAGGGTTAGGGCCTTGTCTTGTCTACTGTACTGTAGGGTTAGGGCCTTGTCTTGTCTACTGTACTGTAGGGTTAGGGCCTTGTCTTGTCTACTATACTGTAGGGTTAGGGCCTTGTCTTGTCTACTGTACTGTACTGTAGGGATAGGGCCTTGTCTTGTCTACTGTACTGTAGGGTTAGGGCCTTGTCTTGTCTACTGTACTGTAGGGTTAGGGCCTTGTCTTGTCTACTGTACTGTAGGGTTAGGGCCTTGTCTTGTCTACTGTACTGTACTGTAGGGTTAGGGCCTTGTCTTGTCTACTGTACTGTAGGGTTAGGGCCTTGTCTTGTCTACTGTACTGTAGGGTTAGGGCCTTGTCTTGTCTACTGTACTGTACTGTAGGGTTAGGGCCTTGTCTTGTCTACTGTACTGTACTGTAGGGTTAGGGCCTTGTCTTGTCTACTGTACTGTAGGGTTAGGGCCTTGTCTTGTCTACTGTACTGTAGGGTTAGGGCCTTGTCTTGTCTACTGTACTGTAGGGTTAGGGCCTTGTCTTGTCTACTGTACTGTAGGGATAGGGCCTTGTCTTGTCTACTGTACTGTAGGGTTAGGGCCTTGTCTTGTCTACTGTACTGTAGGGTTAGGGCCTTGTCTTGTCTACTGTACTGTAGGGTTAGGGCCTTGTCTTGTCTACTGTACTGTAGGGTTAGGGCCCTTGTCTTGTCTACTGTACTGTAGGGATAGGGGCCTTGTCTTGTCTACTGTACTGTACTGTAGGGTTAGGGCCTTGTCTTGTCTGTACTGTTACTGTACTGTAGGGTTAGGGCCTTGTCTTGTCTACTGTACTGTAGGGTTAGGGCCTTGTCTTGTCTACTGTACTGTAGGGTTAGGGCCTTGTCTTGTCTACTATACTGTAGGGTTAGGGCCTTGTCTTGTCTACTGTACTGTACTGTAGGGTTAGGGCCTTGTCTTGTCTACTGTACTGTAGGGATAGGGCCTTGTCTTGTCTACTGTACTGTAGGGTTAGGGCCTTGTCTTGTCTACTGTACTGTAGGGTTAGGGCCTTGTCTTGTCTACTGTACTGTACTGTAGGGTTAGGGCCTTGTCTTGTCTACTGTACTGTAGGGTTAGGGCCTTGTCTTGTCTACTGTACTGTACTGTAGGGTTAGGGCCTTGTCTTGTCTACTGTACTGTACTGTAGGGTTAGGGCCTTGTCTTGTCTACTGTACTGTAGGGTTAGGGCCTTGTCTTGTCTACTGTAGTGTACTGTAGGGTTAGGGCCTTGTCTTGTCTACTGTACTGTAGGGTTAGGGCCTTGTCTTGTCTACTGTACTGTACTGTAGGGTTAGGGGCCTTTGTCTTGTCTACTGTACTGTAGGGTTAGGGCCTTGTCTTGTCTACTGTACTGTAGGGTTAGGGCCTTGTCTTGTCTACTGTACTGTAGGGTTAGGGCCTTGTCTTGTCTACTGTACTGTAGGGTTAGGGCCTTGTCTTGTCTACTGTACTGTACTGTAGGGTTAGGGCCTTGTCTTGTCTACTGTACTGTACTGTAGGGTTAGGGCCTTGTCTTGTCTACTGTACTGTACTGTAGGGTTAGGGCCTTGTCTTGTCTACTGTACTGTACTGTAGGGTTAGGGCCTTGTCTTGTCTACTGTACTGTACTGTAGGATAGGGCCTTCGTCTTGTCTACTGTACTGTACTGTAGGGTTAGGGCCTTGTCTTGTCTACTGTACTGTACTGTAGGGTTAGGGCCTTGTCTTGTCTACTGTACTGTAGGGTTAGGGCCTTGTCTTGTCTACTGTACTGTACTGTAGGGTTAGGGCCTTGTCTTGTCTACTGTACTGTAGGGTTAGGGCCTTGTCTTGTCTACTGTACTGTAGGGTTAGGGCCTTGTCTTGTCTACTGTACTGTAGGGTTAGGGCCTTGTCTTGTCTACTGTACTGTAGGGTTAGGGCCTTGTCTTGTCTACTGTACTGTTAGGGTTAGGGCCTTGTCTTGTCTACTGTACTGTAGGGTTAGGGCCTTGTCTTGTCTACTGTACTGTAGGGTTAGGGCCTTGTCTTGTCTACTGTACTGTACTGTAGGGTTAGGGCCTTGTCTTGTCTACTGTACTGTACTGTAGGGTTAGGGCCTTGTCTTGTCTACTGTACTGTACTGTAGGGTTAGGGCCTTGTCTTGTCTACTGTACTGTAGGGTTAGGGCCTTGTCTTGTCTACTACTGTACTGTAGGGTTAGGGCCTTGTCTTGTTCCTACTGTACTGTAGGGTTAGGGCCTTGTCTTGTCTACTGTACTGTAGGGTTAGGGCCTTGTCTTGTCTACTGTACTGTAGGGGTTAGGGCCTTGTCTTGTCTACTGTACTGTAGGGTTAGGGCCTTGTCTTGTCTACTGTACTGTAGGGTTAGGCCTTGTCCTTGTCTACTGTACTGTAGGGTTAGGGCCTTGTCTTGTCTACTGTACTGTAGGGTTAGGGCCTTGTCTTGTCTACTGTACTGTACTGTAGGGTTAGGGCCTTGTCTTGTCTACTGTACTGTACTGTAGGGTTAGGGCCTTGTCTTGTCTACTGTACTGTAGGGTTAGGGCCTTGTCTTGTCTACTGTACTGTAGGGTTAGGGCCTTGTCTTGTCTACTGTACTGTACTGTTAGGGTTAGGGCCTTGTCTTGTCATACTGTACTGTACTGTAGGGTTAGGGTCTTGTCTTGTCTACTGTACTGTAGGGTTAGGGCTTGTCTTGTCTACTGTACTGTAGGGTTAGGGCCTTGTCTTGTCTACTGTTACTGTACTGTAGGGTTTTTTTATTTTTTAGGGCCTTGTCTTGTCTACTCTACTGTACTGTAGGGTTATGGCCTTGTCTTGTCTACTATACTGTAGGGTTAGGGCCTTGTCTTGTCCTACTGTACTGTACTGTAGGGATAGGGGCCTTGTCTTGTCTACTGTACTGTACTGTAGGGATAGGGCCTTGTCTTGTCTACTGTACTGTAGGGATAGGGCCTTGTCTTGTCTACTGTACTGTAGGGATAGGGCCTTGTATTGTCGACTGTACTGTACTGTAGGGTATAGGGCCTTGTCTTGTCTACTGTACTGTAGGGTTAGGGGCCTTGTCTTGTCTACTATACTGTTGGGTTAGGCCTTGTCCTTGTCTACTGTACTGTACTGTAGGGTTAGGGCCTTGTCTTGTCTACTGTACTGTAGGGTTAGGGCCTTGTCTTGTTCTACTGTACTGTACGGGGTTAGGGCCTTGTCTTGTCTACTGTACTGTACTGTAGGGGTTAGGGCCTTGTCTTGTCTACTTGTACTGTAGGGTTAGGGCCTTGGTCTTGTCTACTGTACCTGTAGGGTTAGGGCCTTGTCTTGTCTACTGTACTGTAGGGATGGGCCTTGTCTTGTCTACTGTACTGTAGGGTTAGGCCTTGTCTTGTCTTACTGTACTGTAGGGTAGGGCTTGGTCTTGTCTACGTAACTGTAGGGTTAGGGTCCTTGTCTTGTCTACTGTACTGTACTGTAGGGATAGGGCCTTGTCTTGTCTACTATACTGTAGGGTTAGGGCTTGTCTTGTCTACTGTACTGTAGGGTTAGGGCCTTGTCTTGTCTACTGTACTGTAGGGTTAGGGCCTTGTCTTGTCTACTGTACTGTAGGGTTAGG
This sequence comes from Coregonus ussuriensis, assembly GCA_031479575.1. Lineage (NCBI taxonomy): Eukaryota > Metazoa > Chordata > Actinopteri > Salmoniformes > Salmonidae > Coregonus > Coregonus ussuriensis. The sequence goes on along the minus strand of CM062480.1, from coordinate 2,452,852 downwards.
GCCTTGTCTTGTCTACTGTACTGTAGGGTTAGGGCCTTGTCTTGTCTACTGTACTGTAGGGTTAGGGCCTTTTTGTCTACTGTCTACTGTACTGTAGGGTTAGGGCCTTGTCTTGTCTACTGTACTGTACTGTAGGGTTAGGGTCTTGTCTACTGTACTGTACTGTAGGGTTAGGGCCTTGTCTTGTCTACTGTACTGTAGGGTTAGGGCCTTGTCTTGTCTACTGTACTGTAGGGTTAGGGCCTTGTCTTGTCTACTGTACTGTAGGGTTAGGGCCTTGTCTTGTCTACTGTACTGTAGGGTTAGGGCCTTGTCTTGTCTACTGTACTGTACTGTAGGGTTAGGGCATTGTCTTGTCTACTGTACTGTAGGGTTAGGGCCTTGTCTTGTCTACTGTACTGTAGGGTTAGGGCCTTGTCTTGTCTACTGTACTGTAGGGTTAGGGCCTTGTCTTGTCTACTGTACTGTAGGGTTAGGGCCTTGTCTTGTCTACTGTACTGTAGGGTTAGGGCCTTGTCTTGTCTACTGTACTGTAGGGTTAGGGCCTTGTCTTGTCTACTGTACTGTAGGGTTAGGGCCTTGTCTTGTCTACTGTACTGTAGGGTTAGGGCCTTGTCTTGTCTACTGTACTGTAGGGTTAGGGCCTTGTCTTGTTTACTGTACAGTAGGGTTAGGGCCTTTGTCTTGTCTACTGTACTGTAGGGTTAGGGCCTTGTCTAGTTCTACTGTATGTAGGGTGAGGGCCATTGTCTTGTCTACTGTACTGTAGGGTCTAGGGCCTTGTCTTGTCTACTGTACTGTAGGGTTTGGGCCTTGTCCTTGTCTACTGTACTGTACTGTAGGGTTAGGGCCTTGTCTTGTCTACTGTACCTGTACTGTAGGTTTAGGGCCTTGTCTATGTCTACTGTACTGTAGGGTTAGGGCCTTGTCTTGTCTACTGTACTGTAGGGTTAGGGCCTTGTCTTGTCTACTGTACTGTAGGGTTAGGGCCTTGTCTTGTCTACTTTACTGTAGGGTTAGGGCATCTGTCTTGTCTACTGTACTGTACCTGTAGGGTTAGGCCTTGTCTTGTCTACTGTCACAGTAGGGTTAGGGCCTTGTCTTGCTCTACTGTACTGTAGGGTTAGGGCCTTGTCTTGTCTACTGTACTGTACTAAGGTTAGGGCCTTTGTCTACTGTTACTGTACTGTAGGGTTAGGGCCTTGTCTTGTCTACTGTACTGTTAGGTTAGGGCCTTGTCTTGTCTTACTGTACTGTACTGTAAGGTTAGGGCCTTATCTTGTCTACTTACTTACTGTAGGGTTAGGGGCCTTGTCTTGTCTCCTACTGTACTGTAAGGTTAGGGCCTTGTCTTGTCTACTGTACTGTAGGGTTAGGGCCTGTCTCTTGTCTACTGTACTGTAGGGTTAGGGCCTTGTCTTGTCTACTATACTGTAGGGTTAGGGCCTTGTCTTGTCTACTGTACTGTACTGTAGGGTTAGGGCCTTGTCTTGTCTACTGTACTGTAGGGTTAGGGCCTTGTCTTGTCTACTGTACTGTAGGGTTAGGGCCTTGTCTTGTCTACTGTACTGTAGGGTTAGGGCCTTGTCTTGTCTACTGTACTGTAGGGTTAGAGGCCTTGTCTTGTCTACTGTACTGATAGGGTTAGGGCCTTGTCTTGTTACTGCTACTGTACTGTAGGGTTAGGGCCTTGTCTTGTCTACTGTACTGTAGGGTTAGGGCCTTGTCTTGTCTACTCTGTACTGTAGGGTTAGGGCCTTGTCTTGTCTACTGTACTGTATGAGGGTTAGGGCCTTGTCTTGTACTACTGTACTGTAGGGATAGGGCCTTGTCTTGTCTACTGTACTGTAGGGTTAGGGCCTTGTCTTGTCTACTGTACTGTAGGGTTAGGGGCCTTGTCTTGTTCTACTGTACTGTAGGGTAGGGCCTTGTCTTGTCTACTGTACTGTAGGGTATAGGGCCTTGTCTTGTCTACTGTACTGTACTGTAGGGTTAGGGCCCTTGTCTTGTCTACTGTACTGTATGTAGGGATAGGGCCTTGTCTTGTCTACTGTACTGTAGGGATAGGGCCTTGTCTTGTCTACTGTACTGTAGGGTTAGGGCCTTCTGTCTATGTACTGTAGGTAGGCCTTGTCTGTCTACTGTACTGTACTGTAGGGTTAGGGCCTTGTCTTGGTCTTACTGTACTGTACTGTAGGGTTAGGGCCTTGTCCTTGTCTACTGTACTGTAGGGTTAGGGCCTTGTCTTGTCTACTGTACTGTAGGGTTAGGGCCTTGTCTTGTCTACTATACTGTAGGGTTAGGCCTTGTCTTGTCTACTGTACTGTAACTGTAGGGATAGGGCCCTTGTCTTGTTACTGTACTGTAGGGTTAGGGCCTTGTATTGTCTACTGTACTGTAGGGTTAGGGCCCTTGTCTTGTCTACTGTACTGTAGGGTTAGGGCCTTGTCTTGTCTACTGTACTGTAGGGTTAGGGCCTTGTCTTGTCTACTGTACTGTAGGGTTAGGGCCTTGTCTTGTCTACTTACTGTAGGGTTAGGGCCTTGTCTTGTCTACTGTCTGTACTGTAGGGTTAGGGCCTTGTCTTTGTCTACTGTACTGTAGGGTTAGGGCCTTGTCTTGTCTACTGTACTGTACTGTAGGGTTAGGCCTTGTCTCTGTCTACTGTACTGTAGGGTTAGGGCCTTGTCTTGTCTACTGTACTGTACTGTAGGGTTAGGGCCTTGTCTTGTCTACTGTACTGTTAGGGATAGGGGGCCTTTTCTAGTCTACTGTACTGTAGGGTTGAGGGCACTTGTCTTGTCTACTGTACTGAAGGGTTAGGGGCCTTGTCTTGTCTACTGTACTGTAAGGGGTTAGGGCCTTGTCTGTGACTACTAGTACAGTAGTGTTAGGGTAGGGCCTTGTCTTGTCTACTGTACTGTACTGTAGGGATAGGGCCTTGTCTTGTCTACTGTACTGTATGGTTAGGGCCTTGTATTGTCTACTGTACTGTACTGTAGGGTCCAGGGGACTTGTCTTGCTTACTGTACTGTAGGGTTAGGGCCTTGTACTTGTTCTACTGTAACTGTAGGGTTAGGGCCTTGTCTTGTCTACTGTACTTAGGGTTAGGGCCTTGTCTTGTCTACTGTACTGTAGGGTTAGGGCCTTGTCTTGTCTACTACTGTACTGTAGGGTTAGGGCCTTGTCTTTGTCTACTGTACTGTACTGAGGGTTAGGGCCTTGTCTTGTCTACTGTACTGTAGGGTTAGGGCCTTGTCTTGTCTACTGTACTGTACTGTAGGGATAGGGCCCTTGTCTTGTCTACTGTACTGTAGGGTTAGGGCCTTGTCTTGTCTACTGTACTGTAAGTTGGGTTAGGGCCCTTGTCTTGTCCTTACTGTACTGTAGGGTTACGGGCCTTGTCTTGTCTACCTGTAGTACTGTAGCGGTTAGGGCCTTGTCTTGGTCTACTGTACTTACTGTAGGGTTAGGGCCTTGTCTTGTCTACTGTACTGTAGGGTTAGGGCCTTGTCTTGTCTACTGTACTGTAGGGTTAGGGCATTGTCTTGTCTACTGTACTGTAGGGTTAGGCCTTTGTCTTGTCTACTGTACGTACTGGAGTTAGGGGCCTTGTCTTGTCTACTTACTGTACTGTAGGGTTTAGGGGCCTTGTCTTCGTCTACTGTACTGTACTGTAGGGGTTAGGGCCCTTGTCCTTGTCTACTTACTGTACTGTAGGGTTAGTACTTGTCTTGTCTACTGATACTGAGGTTAGGGGCCTTGTCTTGTCTACTGTACTGTAGGGTTAGGGCCTTGTCTTGTCTACTGTACTGTACGAGGGTTAGGGCCTTGTCTTGTCTACTGTAGACTGTCGTAGGGGTTAGGGCCTTGTCTTGTCTACTGTACTGTACTGTAGGGTTTAGGGCCTTGTCTTGTCTACTGTACTGTAGGGTTAGGGCCTTGTCTTGTCTACTGTACTGTACTGTAGGGTTAGGGGCCTTGTCTTGTCGTACTGTACTGTAGGGTTAGGGGCCTTGTCTTGTCTAACTGTACTGTAGGGTTAGGGCCTTGTCTTGGTCTACTTACTGTACTGTAGGGTTAGGGCCTTGTCTTGTCTTCGGTACTGTACTGTAGGGTTGGAGGGCCCTTGTCTTGTCTACTGTACTGTACTGTAGGGTTAGGGCCTTGTCTTGTCTACTGTACTGTTACTGTACTTTACTGTAGGGTTAGGGCCTTGTTGTTTGTCTCTACTGTACTGT
>CM062480.1:2392709-2448111 GCA_031479575.1 Coregonus ussuriensis | reverse complement strand
TTAAAAAATCACATTTGAAAAAAAATATTTTAGACCCTTTTCATTAAAAATATATAAAAAATATTTTTCTTGTTTGTTATAAAGAACTTTGTATCCCTTCATATGCAAAACTAGTTCCATTGTGGATTTTGCCTAAAACATGATATTAGACAATATTCATTGAAAAAAGCTTTTAAAAAAATCACATTTGAAAAAAATTATTTTAGACCCTTTTCATGCAAAATGTATAAAAAATATTTTTCTTGTTTGTTATAAACAACTTTGTATCCCTTCATATGCCGAACTAGTTGCATTGTGGATTTTGCCTAAAACATGATTTTAGAAAATGTTAATGAAAACCAGCTTTAAAAAAGTCACATTTGAAATCCCTTGTATATTGTATTCTACATCTGTTCTTCTAGTGCTGAACGTAAAAAAAAATATTTTAGACCCTTTTCATGCAAAATGTATGAATTTTTTTTTTCTTGTTTGTTATAAAGAACTTTGTATCCCTTCATATGCCGAACTAGTTGCATTGTGGATTTTGCCTAAAACATGATTTTAGACAATATTCATTGAAAAAAGCTTTTAAAAAAATCACATTTGAAAAAAATATTTTAGACCCTTTTCATGCAAAATGTATAAAAAATATTTTTCTTGTTTGTTATAAAGAACTTTGGTTCCCTTCATATGCCGAACTAGTTGCATTGTGGATTTTGCCTAAAACATGATTTTAGACAATACTAATTGAAAAAAGCTTTTTAAAAAACCACATTTGAAAAAAAATATTTTAGACCCTTTTCATTAAAAATATATAAAAAATATTTTTCTTGTTTGTTATAAAGAACTTTGTATCCCTTCATATGCAAAACTAGTTCCATTGTGGATTTTGCCTAAAACATGATATTAGACAATATTCATTGAAAAAAGCTTTTAAAAAAATCACATTTGAAAAAAATTATTTTAGACCCTTTTCATGCAAAATGAAATGTATAAAAAATATTTTTCTTGTTTGTTATAAACAACTTTGTATCCCTTCATATGCCGAACTAGTTGCATTGTGGATTTTGCCTAAAACATGATTTTAGAAAATGTTAATGAAAACCAGCTTTAAAAAAGTCACATTTGAAATCCCTTGTATATTGTATTCTACATCTGTTCTTCTAGTGCTGAACGTAAAAAAAAATATTTTAGACCCTTTTCATGCAAAATGTATGAATTTTTTTTTTCTTGTTTGTTATAAAGAACTTTGTATCCCTTCATATGCCGAACTAGTTGCATTGTGGATTTTGCCTAAAACATGATTTTAGACAATATTCATTGAAAAAAGCTTTTTAAAAAAATCACATTTGAAAAAAATATTTTAGACCCTTTTCATTAAAAATATATAAAAAATATTTTTCTTGTTTGTTATAAAGAACTTTATATCCCTTCATATGCCGAACTAGTTGCATTGTGGATTTTGCCTAAAACATGATTTTAGAACATGTTAATGGAAAACATTTTTTTTTTAAATCACATTTGAAAACCCTTGTATGTTGAATTCTACATATGTCCTTCTAGTGCTGAACGTAAAAAAAATATTTTAGACCCTTTTCATGCAAAATGTATAAAAAATATTTTTCTTGTTTTTTATAAAAAACTTTGTATCCCTTCATATGCCGAACTAGTTGCATTGTGGATTTTGCCTAAAACATGATTTTAGACAATATTCATTGAAAAAAGCTTTTTAAAAATCACATTTGAAAACTCTTGTATGGTGTATTCTACATATGTCCTTCTAGTGCTGAACGTAAAAAAAATATTTTAGACCCTTTTCATGCAAAATGTATAAAAAATATTTTTCTCGTTTTTAATAAAAAAACTTTGTATCCCTTCATATGCCGAACTAGTTGCATTGTGGATTTTGCCTAAAACATGATTTTAGACAATATTCATTGAAAAAAGCTTTTAAAAAAATCACATTTGAAAAAAATGATTTTAGACCCTTTTCATGCAAAATGTATAAAAAATATTTTTCTTGTTTGTTATAAAGAACTTTATATCCCTTCATATGCCGAACTAGTTGCATTGTGGATTTTGCCTAAAACATGATTTTAGAACATGTTAATGGAAACTTTTTTTTTTAAATCACATTTGAAAACCCTTGTATGTTGAATTCTACATATGTCCTTCTAGTGCTGAACGTTAAAAAAATATTTTAGACCCTTTTCATGCAAAATGTATAAAAAATATTTTTCTCGTTTTTTATAAAAAACTTTGTATCCCTTCATATGCCGAACTAGTTGCATTGTGGATTTTGCCTAAAACATGATTTTAGACAATATTCATTGAAAAAAGCTTTTTAAAAAATCACATTTGAAAAAAATATTTTAGACCCTTTTCATTAAAAATGTATAAAAAATATTTTTCTTGTCTTGTTTGTTATAAAGAACTTTGGTTCCCTTCATATGCCGAACTAGTTGCATTGTGGATTTTGCCTAAAACATGATTTTAGACAATATTAATTGAAAAAAGCTTTTTAAAAAATCACATTTGAAAAAAAATATTTTAGACCCTTTTCATTAAAAATATATAAAAAATATTTTTCTTGTTTGTTATAAAGAACTTTGTATCCCTTCATATGCCGATCTAGTTGCATTGTGGATTTTGCCTAAAACATGATTTTAGAAAATGTTAATGAAAAACAGCTTTAAAAAAGTCACATTTGAAATCCCTTGTATATTGTATTCTACATCTGTCCTTCTAGTGCTGAACGTAAAAAAAATATTTTAGACCCTTTTCATGCAAAATGTATAAAAAATATTTTTCTTGTTTGTTATAAAGAACTTTATATCCCCTCATATGCCGAACTAGTTGCATTGTGGATTTAGCCTAAAACATGATTTTAGAACATGTTAATGGAAAACGTTTTTTTTTAAATCACATTTGAAAACCCTTGTATGTTGAATTCTACATATGTCCTTCTAGTGCTGAACGTTAAAAAAATATTTTAGACCCTTTTCATGCAAAATGTATAAAAAATATTTTTCTAGTTTTTTATAAAAAACTTTGTATCCCTTCATATGCCGAACTAGTTGCATTGTGGATTTTGCCTAAAACATGATTTTAGACAATATTCATTGAAAAAAGCTTTTTAAAAAATCACATTTGAAAACTCTTGTATGGTGTATTCTACATATGTCCTTCTAGTGCTGAACGTAAAAAAAATATTTTAGACCCTTTTCATGCAAAATGTATAAAAAATATTTTTCTCGTTTTTAATAAAAAAACTTTGTATCCCTTCATATGCCGAACTAGTTGCATTGTGGATTTTGCCTAAAACATGATTTTAGACAATATTCATTGAAAAAAGCTTTTAAAAAAATCACATTTGAAAAAAATATTTTAGACCCTTTTCATGCAAAATGTATAAAAAATATTTTTCTTGTTTGTTATAAAGAACTTTGGTTCCCTTCATATGCCGAACTAGTTGCATTGTGGATTTTGCCTAAAACATGATTTTAGACAATACTAATTGAAAAAAGCTTTTTAAAAAATCACATTTGAAAAAAAATATTTTAGACCCTTTTCATGCAAAATGTATAAAAAATATTTTTCTTGTTTGTTATAAACAACTTTGTATCCCTTCATATGCCGAACTAGTTGCATTGTGGATTTTGCCTAAAACATGATTTTAGAAAATGTTAATGAAAACCAGCTTTAAAAAAGTCACATTTGAAATCCCTTGTATATTGTATTCTACATCTGTTCTTCTAGTGCTGAACGTAAAAAAAATATTTTAGACCCTTTTCATGCAAAATGTATAAAATTTTTTTTCTTGTTTGTTATAAAGAACTTTGTATCCCTTCATATGCCGAACTAAACTAGTTGCATTGTGGATTTTGCCTAAAACATGATTTTAGACAATATTCATTGAAAAAAGCTTTTTAAAAAATCACATTTGAAAAAAATATTTTAGACCCTTTTCATGCAAAATGTATAAAAAATATTTTTCTTGTTTGTTATAAAGAACTTTGTATCCCTTCATATGCCGAACTAGTTGCATTGTGGATTTTGCCTAAAACATGATTTTAGACAATATTCATTGAAAAAAGCTTTTAAAAAAATCACATTTGAAAAAAATTATTTTAGACCCTTTTCATGCAAAATGTATAAAAAATATTTTTCTTGTTTGTTATAAACAACTTTGTATCCCTTCATATGCCGAACTAGTTGCATTGTGGATTTTGCCTAAAACATGATTTTAGAAAATGTTAATGAAAAACAGCTTTAAAAAAGTCACATTTGAAATCCCTTGTATATTGTATTCTACATCTGTTCCTTCTAGTGCTGAACGTAAAAAAAAATATTATATTTTAGACCCTTTTCATGCAAAATGTATAAAAATATTTTTCTTGTTTGTTATAAAGAACTTTGTATCCCTTCATATGCCGAACTAGTTGCATTGTGGATTTTGCCTAAAACATGATTTTAGACAATATTCATTGAAAAAAGCTTTTAAAAAAATCACATTTGAAAAAAATATTTTAGACCCTTTTCATGCAAAATGTATAAAAAATATTTTTCTTGTTTGTTATAAAGAACTTTGGTTCCCTTCATATGCCGAACTAGTTGCATTGTGGATTTTGCCTAAAACATGATTTTAGACAATATTAATTGAAAAAAGCTTTTAAAAAAATCACATTTGAAAAAAAATATTTTAGACCCTTTTCATGCAAAATGTATAAAAAATATTTTTCTTGTTTGTTATAAAGAACTTTGTATCCCTTCATATGCCGAACTAGTTGCATTGTGGATTTTGCCTAAAACATGATTTTAGACAATATTCATTGAAAAAAGCTTTTTTTTTAAATCACATTTGAAAAAAATATTTTAGACCCTTTTCATGCAAAATGTATAAAAAATATTTTTCTTGTTTGTTATAAAGAACTTTGTATCCCTTCATATGCCGAACTAGTTGCATTGTGGATTTTGCCTAAAACATGATTTTAGACAATATTCATTGAAAAAAGCTTTTTAAAAAATCACATTTGAAAACTCTTGTATGGTGTATTCTACATATGTCCTTCTAGTGCTGAACGTAAAAAAAATATTTTAGACCCTTTTCATGCAAAATGTATAAAAAATATTTTTCTCGTTTTTAATAAAAAAACTTTGTATCCCTTCATATGCCGAACTAGTTGCATTGTGGATTTTGCCTAAAACATGATTTTAGACAATATTCATTGAAAAAAGCTTTTTTTTAAATCACATTTGAAAAAAATGTTTTAGACCCTTTTCATTAAAAATGTATAAAAAATATTTTTCTTGTTTGTTATAAAGAACTTTGTATCCCTTCATATGCCGAACTAGTTGCATTGTGGATTTTGCCTAAAACATGATTTTAGACAATATTCATTGAAAAAGCTTTTTTAAAAATCACATTTGAAAACTCCTTGTATGGTGAATTCTACATATGTCCTTCTAGTGCTGAACGTAAAAAAAATATTTTAGACCCTTTTCATGCAAAATGTATAAAAAATATTTTTCTCGTTTTTTATAAAAAACTTTGTATCCCTTCATATGCCGAACTAGTTGCATTGTGGATTTTGCCTAAAACATGATTTTAGACAATATTCATTGAAAAAAGCTTTTTAAAAAATCACATTTGAAAAAAATGATTTTAGACCCTTTTCATGCAAAATGTATAAAAAATATTTTTCTTGTTTGTTATAAAGAACTTTGTATCCCTTCATATGCCGAACTAGTTGCATTGTGGATTTTGCCTAAAACATGATTTTAGACAATATTCATTGAAAAAAAGCTTTTTAAAAAATCATATGTCCTTCTAGTGCTGAACGTAAAAAAAATATTTTAGACCCTTTTCATGCAAAATGTATAAAAAATATTTTTCTCGTTTTTAATAAAAAAACTTTGTATCCCTTCATATGCCGAACTAGTTGCATTGTGGATTTTGCCTAAAGCATGATTTTAGACAATATTCATTGAAAAAAGCTTTTTTTTAAATCACATTTGAAAAGAATGTTTTAGACCCTTTTCATTAAAAATGTATAAAAAATATTTTTCTTGTTTGTTATAAAGAACTTTGTATCCCTTCATATGCCGAACTAGTTGCATTGTGGATTTTGCCTAAAACATGATTTTAGACAATATTCATTGAAAAAAGCTTTTTTAAAAATCACATTTGAAAAAAATGATTTTAGACCCTTTTCATTAAAAATGTATAAAAAATATTTTTCTTGTTTGTTATAAACAACTTTTTATCCCTTCATATGCCGAACTAGTTGCATTGTGGTGTGGATTTTGCCTAAAACATGATTTTAGAACATGTTAATGAAAAACAGCTTTTTAAAAAGTCACATTTGAAATCCCTTGTATGTTGTATTCTACATCTGTCCTTCTAGTGCTGAACGTTAAAAAAATATTTTAGACCCTTTTCATGCAAAATGTATAAAAAATATTTTTCTAGTTTTTTATAAAAAACTTTGTATCCCTTCATATGCCGAACTAGTTGCATTGTGGATTTTGCCTAAAACATGATTTTAGACAATATTCATTGAAAAAAGCTTTTTAAAAAATCACATTTGAAAACTCTTGTATGGTGTATTCTACATATGTCCTTCTAGTGCTGAACGTAAAAAAAATATTTTAGACCCTTTTCATGCAAAATGTATAAAAAATATTTTTCTCGTTTTTAATAAAAAAACTTTGTATCCCTTCATATGCCGAACTAGTTGCATTGTGGAAAAAAAGCTTTTAAAAAAATCACATTTGAAAAAAATTATTTTAGACCCTTTTCATGCAAAATGTATAAAAAATATTTTTCTTGTTTGTTATAAAGAACTTTATATCCCTTCATATGCCGAACTAGTTGCATTGTGGATTTTGCCTAAAACATGATTTTAGAACATGTTAATGGAAAACATTTTTTTTTAAATCACATTTGAAAACCCTTGTATGTTGAATTCTACATATGTCCTTCTAGTGCTGAACGTTAAAAAAATATTTTAGACCCTTTTCATGCAAAATGTATAAAAAATATTTTTCTCGTTTTTTATAAAAAACTTTGTATCCCTTCATATGCCGAACTAGTTGCATTGTGGATTTTGCCTAAAACATGATTTTAGACAATATTCATTGAAAAAAGCTTTTAAAAAAATCACATTTGAAAAAAATATTTTAGACCCTTTTCATGCAAAATGTATAAAAAATATTTTTCTTGTTTGTTATAAAGAACTTTGTATCCCTTCATATGCCGAACTAGTTGCATTGTGGATTTTGCCTAAAACATGATTTTAGACAATATTCATTGAAAAAAGCTTTTTAAAAAATCACATTTGAAAAAAATATTTTAGACCCTTTTCATTAAAAATATATAAAAAATATTTTTCTTGTTTGTTATAAAGAACTTTGTATCCCTTCATATGCCGAACTAGTTGCATTGTGGATTTTGCCTAAAACATGATTTTAGACAATATTAATTGAAAAAAGCTTTTTAAAAAATCACATTTGAAAACCCTTGTATGTTGTATTCTACATATGTCCTTCTAGTGCTGAACGTAAAAAAAATATTTTAGACCCTTTTCATGCAAAATGTATAAAAAATATTTTTCTTGTTTGTTATAAAGAACTTTGTATCCCTTCATATGCCGAACTAGTTGCATTGTGGATTTTGCCTAAAACATGATTTTAGAACATGTTAATGAAAAACAGCTTTTAAAAAATCACATTTCATTTGAAAACCCTTGTATGTTGAATTCTACATATGTCCTTCTAGTGCTGAACGTTAAAAAAATATTTTAGACCCTTTTCATGCAAAATGTATAAAAAATATTTTTCTAGTTTTTTATAAAAAACTTTGTATCCCTTCATATGCCGAACTAGTTGCATTGTGGATTTTGCCTAAAACATGATTTTAGACAATATTCATTGAAAAAAGCTTTTTAAAAAATCACATTTGAAAAAAATATTTTAGACCCTTTTCATGCAAAATGTATAAAAAATATTTTTCTTGTTTGTTATAAAGAACTTTGGTTCCCTTCATATGCCGAACTAGTTGCATTGTGGATTTTGCCTAAAACATGATTTTAGACAATATTAATTGAAAAAAGCTTTTTAAAAAATCACATTTGAAAAAAAATATTTTAGACCCTTTTCATTAAAAATATATAAAAAATATTTTTCTTGTTTGTTATAAACAACTTTGTATCCCTTCATATGCCGAACTAGTTGCATTGTGGATTTTGCCTAAAACATGATTTTAGAAAATGTTAATGAAAAACAGCTTTAAAAAAGTCACATTTGAAATCCCTTGTATATTGTATTCTACATCTGTCCTTCTAGTGCTGAACGTAAAAAAAAATATTTTAGACCCTTTTCATGCAAAATGTATAAAAATATTTTTCTTGTTTGTTATAAAGAACTTTGTATCCCTTCATATGCCGAACTAGTTGCATTGTGGATTTTGCCTAAAACATGATTTTAGACAATATTCATTGAAAAAAGCTTTTTAAAAAATCACATTTGAAAAAAATATTTTAGACCCTTTTCATTAAAAATATATAAAAAATATTTTTCTTGTTTGTTATAAAGAACTTTATATCCCTTCATATGCCGAACTAGTTGCATTGTGGAGTGGATTTTGCCTAAAACATGATTTTAGAACATGTTAATGGAAAACATTTTTTTTTAAAATCACATTTGAAAACCCTTGTATGTTGAATTCTACATATGTCCTTCTAGTGCTGAACGTTAAAAAAAATATTTTAGACCCTTTTCATGCAAAATGTATAAAAAATATTTTTCTTGTTTTTTATAAAAAACTTTGTATCCCTTCATATGCCGAACTAGTTGCATTGTGGATTTTGCCTAAAACATGATTTTAGACAATATTCATTGAAAAAAGCTTTTAAAAAAATCACATTTGAAAAAAATATTTTAGACCCCTTTTCATGCAAAATGTATAAAAAATATTTTTCTTGTTTGTTATAAAGAACTTTTATCCCTTCATATGCCGAACTAGTTGCATTGTGGATTTTGCCTAAAACATGATTTTAGACAATATTAATTGAAAAAAGCTTTTTAAAAATCACATTTGAAAACTCTTGTATGGTGTATTCTTCTACATATTTCCTTCTAGTGCTGAACGTAAAAAAATATTTTAGACCCTTTTCATGCAAAATGTATAAAAAATATTTTTCTTGTTTGTTATAAAGAACTTTATATCCCTTCATATGCCGAACTAGTTGCATTGTGGATTTTGCCTAAAACATGATTTTAGAACATGTTAATGGAAAACAGCTTTTTTTAAAAGTCACATTTGAAAACCCTTGTATGTTGAATTCTACATATGTCCTTCTAGTGCTGAACGTAAAAAAAATATTTTAGACCCTTTTCATGCAAAATGTATAAAAAATATTTTTCTAGTTTTTTATAAAAAACTTTGTATCCCTTCATATGCCGAACTAGTTGCATTGTGGATTTTGCCTAAAACATGATTTTAGACAATATTCATTGAAAAAAGCTTTTAAAAAATCACATTTGAAAAAAATATTTTAGACCCTTTTCATGCAAAATGTATAAAAAATATTTTTCTTTTCTTGTTTGTTATAAAGAACTTTGGTTCCCTTCATATGCCGAACTAGTTGCATTGTGGATTTTGCCTAAAACATGATTTTAGACAATATTAATTGAAAAAAGCTTTTTAAAAAATCACATTTGAAAAAAAATATTTTAGACCCTTTTCATTAAAAATATATAAAAAATATTTTTCTTGTTTGTTATAAAGAACTTTGTATCCCTTCATATGCCGAACTAGTTGCATTGTGGATTTTGCCTAAAACATGATTTTAGAAAATGTTAATGAAAAACAGCTTTAAAAAAGTCACATTTGAAATCCCTTGTATATTGTATTCTACATCTGTCCTTCTAGTGCTGAACGTAAAAAAAATATTTTAGACCCTTTTCATGCAAAATGTATAAAAATATTTTTCTTGTTTGTTATAAAGAACTTTGTATCCCTTCATATGCCGAACTAGTTGCATTGTGGATTTTGCCTAAAACATGATTTTAGACAATATTCATTGAAAAAAGCTTTTTAAAAAATCACATTTGAAAAAAATGTTTTAGACCCTTTTCATTAAAAATATATAAAAAATATTTTTCTTGTTTGTTATAAAGAACTTTATATCCCTTCATATGCCGAACTAGTTGCATTGTGGATTTTGCCTAAAACATGATTTTAGAACATGTTAATGGAAAACATTTTTTTTTAAATCACATTTGAAAACCCTTGTATGTTGAATTCTACATATGTCCTTCTAGTGCTGAACGTTAAAAAAATATTTTAGACCCTTTTCATGCAAAATGTATAAAAAATATTTTTCTTGTTTTTTATAAAAAACTTTGTATCCCTTCATATGCCGAACTAGTTGCATTGTGGATTTTGCCTAAAACATGATTTTAGACAATATTCATTGAAAAAAGCTTTTTAAAAAATCACATTTGAAAAAAATGATTTTAGACCCTTTTCTTTTCATGCAAAATGTATAAAAAATATTTTTCTTGTTTGTTATAAAGAACTTTGTATCCCTTCATATGCCGAACTAGTTGCATTGTGGATTTTGCCTAAAACATGATTTTAGACAATATTCATTGAAAAAAGCTTTTTAAAAAATCACATTTGAAAAAAATATTTTAGACCCTTTTCATGCAAAATGTATAAAAAATATTTTTCTTGTTTGTTATAAAGAACTTTGTATCCCTTCATATGCCGAACTAGTTGCATTGTGGATTTTGCCTAAAACATGATTTTAGACAATGTTAATTGAAAAAAGCTTTTTAAAAATCACATTTGAAAACCATTGTATGTTGTATTCTACATATGTCCTTCTAGTGCTGAACGTAAAAAAAATATTTTAGACCCTTTTCATGCAAAATGTATAAAAAATATTTTTCTCGTTTTTTATAAAAAACTTTGTATCCCTTCATATGCCGAACTAGTTGCATTGTGGATTTTGCCTAACCTAAAGCATGATTTTAGACAATATTCATTGAAAAAAGCTTTTTTTTAAATCACATTTGAAAAAAATGTTTTAGACCCTTTTCATTAAAAATGTATAAAAAATATTTTTCTTGTTTGTTATAAAGAACTTTGTATCCCTTCATATGCCGAACTAGTTGCATTGTGGATTTTGCCTAAAACATGATTTTAGACAATATTCATTGAAAAAAGCTTTTAAAAAAATCACATTTGAAAAAAATGATTTTAGACCCTTTTCATGCAAAATGTATAAAAAATATTTTTCTTGTTTGTTATAAACAACTTTTTATCCCTTCATATGCCGAACTAGTTGCATTGTGGATTTTGCCTAAAACATGATTTTAGAAAATGTTAATGAAAAACAGCTTTAAAAAAGTCACATTTGAAATCCCTTGTATATTGTATTCTACATCTGTCCTTCTAGTGCTGAACGTAAAAAAAATATTTTAGACCCTTTTCATGCAAAATGTATAAAAAATATTTTTCTTGTTTGTTATAAAGAACTTTGTATCCCTTCATATGCCGAACTAGTTGCATTGTGGATTTTGCCTAAAACATGATTTTAGAACATGTTAATTGAAAACAGCTTTTTAAAAATCACATTTGAAAACCCTTGTATGTTGTATTCTACATATGTCCTTCTAGTGCTGAACGTAAAAAAAATATTTTAGACCCTTTTCATGCAAAATGTATAAAAAATATTTTTCTCGTTTTTTATAAAAAACTTTGTATCCCTTCATATGCCGAACTAGTTGCATTGTGGATTTTGCCTAAAACATGATTTTAGACAATATTCATTGAAAAAAGCTTTTTAAAAAATCACATTTGAAAAAAATATTTTAGACCCTTTTCATTAAAAATATATAAAAAATATTTTTCTTGTTTGTTATAAAGAACTTTGTATCCCTTCATATGCCGAACTAGTTGCATTGTGGATTTTGCCTAAAACATGATTTTAGAAAATGTTAATGAAAAACAGTTTTAAAAAAGTCACATTTGAAATCCCTTGTATATTGTATTCTACATCTGTCCTTCTAGTGCTGAACGTAAAAAAAAATATTTTAGACCCTTTTCATGCAAAATGTATAAAAATATTTTTCTTGTTTGTTATAAAGAACTTTGTATCCCTTCATATGCCGAACTAGTTGCATTGTGGATTTTGCCTAAAACATGATTTTAGACAATATTCATTGAAAAAAGCTTTTTAAAAAATCACATTTGAAAAAAATATTTTAGACCCTTTTCATTAAAAATATATAAAAAATATTTTTCTTGTTTGTTATAAAGAACTTTATATCCCTTCATATGCCGAACTAGTTGCATTGTGGATTTTGCCTAAAACATGATTTTAGAACATGTTAATGGAAAACATTTTTTTTTTAAATCACATTTGAAAACCCTTGTATGTTGAATTCTACATATGTCCTTCTAGTGCTGAACGTAAAAAAAATATTTTAGACCCTTTTCATGCAAAATGTATAAAAAATATTTTTCTTGTTTTTTATAAAGAACTTTGTATCCCTTCATATGCCGAACTAGTTGCATTGTGGATTTTGCCTAAAACATGATTTTAGAACATGTTAATGGAAAAACGTTTTTTTTTAAATCACATTTGAAAACCCTTGTATGTTGAATTCTACATATGTCCTTCTAGTGCTGAACGTTAAAAAAAATATTTTAGACCCTTTTCATGCAAAATGTATAAAAAATATTTTTCTTGTTTTTTATAAAAAACTTTGTATCCCTTCATATGCCGAACTAGTTGCATTGTGGATTTTGCCTAAAACATGATTTTAGACAATATTCATTGAAAAAAGCTTTTTAAAAAATCACATTTGAAAACTCTTGTATGGTGTATTCTACATATGTCCTTCTAGTGCTGAACGTAAAAAAAATATTTTAGACCCTTTTCATGCAAAATGTATAAAATAAAAAATATTTTTCTTGTTTGTTATAAAAAACTTTGTATCCCTTCATATGCCGAACTAGTTGCATTGTGGATTTTGCCTAAAACATGATTTTAGACAATATTCATTGAAAAAAGCTTTTAAAAAATCACATTTGAAAAAAATGATTTTAGACCCTTTTCATGCAAAATGTATAAAAAATATTTTTCTTGTTTGTTATAAAGAACTTTATATCCCTTCATATGCCGAACTAGTTGCATTGTGGATTTTGCCTAAAACATGATTTTAGAACATGTTAATGGAAAACATTTTTTTTTAAATCACATTTGAAAACCCTTGTATGTTGAATTCTACATATGTCCTTCTAGTGCTGAACGTTAAAAAAATATTTTAGACCCTTTTCATGCAAAATGTATAAAAAATATTTTTCTCGTTTTTTATAAAAAACTTTGTATCCCTTCATATGCCGAACTAGTTGCATTGTGGATTTTGCCTAAAACATGATTTTATTTTAGACAATATTCATTGAAAAAAGCTTTTTAAAAAATCACATTTGAAAAAAATATTTTAGACCCTTTTCATGCAAAATGTATAAAAAATATTTTTCTTGTTTGTTATAAAGAACTTTGTATCCCTTCATATGCCGAACTAGTTGCATTGTGGATTTTGCCTAAAACATGATTTTAGACAATATTAATTGAAAAAAGCTTTTTAAAAAATCACATTTGAAAAAAATTATTTTAGACCCTTTTCATTAAAAATATATAAAAAATATTTTTCTTGTTTGTTATAAAGAACTTTGTATCCCTTCATATGCCGAACTAGTTGCATTGTGGATTTTGCCTAAAACATGATTTTAGACAATATTAATTGAAAAAAGCTTTTTAAAAAATCACATTTGAAAACTCTTGTATGGTGTATTCTACATATGTCCTTCTAGTGCTGAACGTAAAAAAAATATTTTAGACCCTTTTCATGCAAAATGTATAAAAAATATTTTCTCGTTCTCGTTTTTAATAAAAAAACTTTGTATCCCTTCATATGCCGAACTAGTTGCATTGTGGATTTTGCCTAAAACATGATTTTAGACAATATTCATTGAAAAAAGCTTTTTAAAAAATCACATTTGAAAAAAATTTTAGACCCTTTTCATTAAAAATGTATAAAAAATATTTTTCTTGTTTGTTATAAAGAACTTTGTATCCCTTCATATGCGAACTAGTTGCATTGTGGATTTTGCCTAAAACATGATTTTAGACAATATTCATTGAAAAAAGCTTTTAAAAAAATCACATTGAAAAAAATGATTTTAGACCCTTTTCATGCAAAATGTATAAAAAATATTTTTCTTGTTTGTTATAAAGAACTTTGTATCCCTTCATATGCCGAACTAGTTGCATTGTGGATTTTGCCTAAAACATGATTTTAGACAATATTCATTGAAAAAAGCTTTTTTTAAAATCACTCTGTCCTTCTAGTGCTGAACGTAAAAAAAATATTTTAGACTCTTTTCATGCAAAATGTATAAAAAATATTTTTCTTGTTTGTTATAAAGAACTTTATATCCCTTCATATGCCGAACTAGTTGCATTGTGGATTTTGCCTAAAACATGATTTTAGAACATGTTAATGGAAAACTTTTTTTTTTAAATCACATTTGAAAACCCTTGTATGTTGAATTCTACATATGTCCTTCTAGTGCTGAACGTTAAAAAAATATTTTAGACCCTTTTCATGCAAAATGTATAAAAAATATTTTTCTCGTTTTTTATAAAAAACTTTGTATCCCTACATATGCCGAACTAGTTGCATTGTGGATTTTGCCTAAAACATGATTTTAGACAATATTAATTGAAAAAAGCTTTTTAAAAAATCACATTTGAAATAAAATATTTTAGACCCTTTTCATTAAATTAAAAATATATAAAAAATATTTTTCTTGTTTGTTATAAAGAACTTTGTATCCCTTCATATGCCGATCTAGTTGCATTGTGGATTTTGCCTAAAACATGATTTTAGAAAATGTTAATGAAAACCAGCTTTAAAAAAGTCACATTTGAAATCCCTTGTATATTGTCAGGAGACACTCTTTGAGTGTAACAAACGTGAAACATTTCTTTTAGCCATTTCGCATGAAAACAGGGTCCAAAATCATTGGTTTTCGTTCAGCACTGGAAGTACAGGCGCGATCTACAATAGGCAAGGGTTTTCAAGTCTGCAAGTACGTTTTAAGCTGAGTTCCATGAACATTGTCCAAAATCATGTTTTATGCCATGTCCACAATGCGACCAGTTCAGCATATGACAGGAGACACTCTTTGAGTGTAACAAACGTGAAACATTTCTTTTAGCCATTTCGCATGAAAACAGGGTCCAAAATCATTGGTTTTCGTTCAGCACTGGAAGTACAGTACAGGCGCGCTCTACAATAGGCAAGGGTTTTCAAGTCTGCAAGTACGTTTTAAGCTGAGTTCCATGAACATTGTCCAAAATCATGTTTTATGCCATGTCCACAATGCGACCAGTTCAGCATTTGACAGGAGACACTATTTGAGTGTAACAAACGTGAAACATTTCTTTTAGCCATTTCGCATGAAAACAGGGTCCAAAATCATTGGTTTTCGTTCAGCACTGGAAGTACAGGCGCTATCTACAACAGGCAAGGGTTTTCAAGTCTGCAAGTACGTTTTAAGCTGAGTTCCATGAACATTGTCCAAAATCATGTTTTAGGCCAAATCCACAATGCGACCAGTTCAGCATATGACAGGAGACACTATTTGAGTGTAACAAACGTGAAACATTTCTTTTAGCCATTTCGCATGAAAACAGGGTCCAAAATCATTGGTTTTCGTTCAGCACTGGAAGTACAGGCGCGCTCTACAATAGGCAAGGGTTTTCAAGTCTGCAAGGCAAGTACGTTTTAAGCTGAGTTCCATGAACATTGTCCAAAATCATGTTTTATGCCATGTCCACAATGCGACCAGTTCAGCATATGACAGGAGACACTATTTGAGTGTAACAAACGTGAAACATTTCTTTTAGCCATTTCGCATGAAAACAGGGTCCAAAATCATTGGTTTTCGTTCAGCACTGGAAGTACAGGCGCGCTCTACAATAGGCAAGGGTTTTCAAGTCTGCAAGTACGTTTTAAGCTGAGTTCCATGAACATTGTCCAAAATCATGTTTTATGCCATATCCAAAATGCGACCAGTTCAGCATATGACAGGAGACACTCTTTGAGTGTAACAAACGTGAAACATTTCTTTTAGCCATTTCGCATGAAAACAGGGTCCAAAATCATTGGTTTTCGTTCAGCACTGGAAGTACATGCGCGCTCTACAATAGGCAAGGGTTTTCAAGTCTGCAAGTACGTTTTAAGCTGAGTTCCATGAACATTGTCCAAAATCAAAATCATGTTTTATGCCATGTCCACAATGCGACCAGTTCAGCATATGACAGGAGACACTCTTTGAGTGTAACAAACGTGAAACATTTCTTTTAGCCATTTCGCATGAAAACAGGGTCCAAAATCATTGGTTTTCGTTCAGCACTGGAAGTACAGGCGCGCTGTACAATAGGCAAGGGTTTTCAAGTCTGCAAGTACGTTTTAAGCTGAGTTCCATGAACATTGTCCAAAATCATGTTTTATGCCATGTCCACAATGCGACCAGTTCAGCATATGACAGGAGACACTCTTTGAGTGTAACAAACGTGAAACATTTCTTTTAGCCATTTCGCATGAAAACAGGGTCCAAAATCATTGGTTTTTCGTTCAGCACTGGAAGTACAGGCGCGATCTACAATAGGCAAGGGTTTTCAAGTCTGCAAGTACGTTTTAAGCTGAGTTCCATGAACATTGTCCAAAATCATGTTTTAGGCCAAATCCACAGACCAGTTCAGCATATGACAGGAGACACTATTTGAGTGTAACAAACGTGAAACATTTCTTTTAGCCATTTCGCATGAAAACAGGGTCCAAAATCATTGGTTTTCGTTCAGCACTGGAAGTACAGGCGCGCTCTACAATAGGCAATGGTTTTCAAGTCTGTAAGTACGTTTTAAGCTGAGTTCCATGAACATTGTCCAAAATCATGTTTTATGCCAAATCCACAATGCGACCAGTTCAGCATATGACAGGAGACACTATTTGAGTGTAACAAACGTGAAACATTTCTTTTAGCCATTTCGCATGAAAACAGGGTCCAAAATCATTGGTTTTCGTTCAGCACTGGAAGTACAGGCGCGCTCTACAATAGGCAAGGGTTTTCAAGTCTGCAAGTACGTTTTAAGCTGAGTTCCATGAACATTGTCCAAAATCATGTTTTATGCCATATCCAAAATGCGACCAGTTCAGCATATGACAGGAGACACTCTTTGAGTGTTGTAACAAACGTGAAACATTTCTTTTAGCCATTTCGCATGAAAACAGGGTCCAAAATCATTGGTTTTCGTTCAGCACTGGAAGTACAGGCGCGCTCTACAATAGGCAAGGGTTTTCAAGTCTGCAAGTACGTTTTAAGCTGAGTTCCATGAACATTGTCCAAAATCATGTTTTATGCCATGTCCACAATGCGACCAGTTCAGCATATGACAGGAGACACTATTTGAGTGTAACAAACGTGAAACATTTCTTTTAGCCATTTCGCATGAAAACAGGGTCCAAAATCATTGGTTTTCGTTCAGCACTGGAAGGACAGGCGCTATCTACAACAGGCAAGGGTTTTCAAGTCTGCAAGTACGTTTTAAGCTGAGTTCCATGAACATTGTCCAAAATCATGTTTTAGGCCAAATCCACAATGCGACCAGTTCAGCATATGACAGGAGACACTATTTGAGTGTAACAAACGTGAAACATTTCTTTTAGCCATTTCGCATGAAAACAGGGTCCAAAATCATTGGTTTTCGTTCAGCACTGGAAGGACAGGCGCGCTGTACAATAGGCAAGGGTTTTCAAGTCTGCAAGTACGTTTTAAGCTGAGTTCCATGAACATTGTCCAAAATCATGTTTTATGCCATATCCACAATGCGACCAGTTCAGCATATGACAGGAGACACTCTTTGAGTGTAACAAACGTGAAACATTTCTTTTAGCCATTTCGCATGAAAACAGGGTCCAAAATCATTGGTTTTCGTTCAGCACTGGAAGTACAGGCGCTATCTACAACAGGCAAGGGTTTTCAAGTCTGCAAGTACGTTTTAAGCTGAGTTCCATGAACATTGTCCAAAATCATGTTTTAGGCCAAATCCACAATGCGACCAGTTCAGCATATGACAGGAGACACTATTTGAGTGTAACAAACGTGAAACATTTCTTTTAGCCATTTCGCATGAAAACAGGGTCCAAAATCATTGGTTTTCGTTCAGCACTGGAAGGACAGGACAGGCGCGCTCTACAATAGGCAAGGGTTTTCAAGTCTGCAAGTACGTTTTAAGCTGAGTTCCATGAACATTGTCCAAAATCATGTTTTAGGCCAAATCCACAATGCGACCAGTTCAGCATATGACAGGAGACACTATTTGAGTGTAACAAACGTGAAACATTTCTTTTAGCCATTTCGCATGAAAACAGGGTCCAAAATCATTGGTTTTCGTTCAGCACTGGAAGTACAGGCGCGCTCTACAATAGGCAAGGGTTTTCAAGTCTGCAAGTACGTTTTAAGCTGAGTTCCATGAACATTGTCCAAAATCATGTTTTAGGCCAAATCCACAATGCGACCAGTTCAGCATATGACAGGAGACACTATTTGAGTGTAACAAACGTGAAACATTTCTTTTAGCCATTTCGCATGAAAACAGGGTCCAAAATCATTGGTTTTCGTTCAGCACTGGAAGGACAGGCGCGCTCTACAATAGGCAAGGGTTTTCAAGTCTGCAAGAAGTACGTTTTAAGCTGAGTTCCATGAACATTGTCCAAAATCATGTTTTATGCCATATCCACAATGCGACCAGTTCAGCATATGACAGGAGACACTCTTTGAGTGTAACAAACGTGAAACATTTCTTTTAGCCATTTCGCATGAAAACAGGGTCCAAAATCATTGGTTTTCGTTCAGCACTGGAAGGACAGGCGCGCTCTACAATAGGCAAGGGTTTTCAAGTCTGCAAGTACGTTTTAAGCTGAGTTCCATGAACATTGTCCAAAATCATGTTTTATGCCATGTCCACAATGCGACCAGTTCAGCATATGACAGGAGACACTCTTTGAGTGTAACAAACGTGAAACATTTCTTTTAGCCATTTCGCATGAAAACAGGGTCCAAAATCATTGGTTTTCGTTCAGCACTGGAAGTACAGGCGCGCTCTACAATAGGCAAGGGTTTTCAAGTCTGCAAGTACGTTTTAAGCTGAGTTCCATGAACATTGTCCAAAATCATGTCATGTTTTATGCCATGTCCACAATGCGACCAGTTCAGCATATGACAGGAGACACTATTTGAGTGTAACAAACGTGAAACATTTCTTTTAGCTATTTCGCATGAAAACAGGGTCCAAAATCATTGGTTTTCGTTCAGCACTGGAAGGACAGGCGCGCTCTACAATAGGCAAGGGTTTTCAAGTCTGCAAGTACGTTTTAAGCTGAGTTCCATGAACATTGTCCAAAATCATGTTTTAGGCCATGTCCACAATGCGACCAGTTCAGCATATGACAGGAGACACTCTTTGAGTGTAACAAACGTGAAACATTTCTTTTAGCCATTTCGCATGAAAACAGGGTCCAAAATCATTGGTTTTCGTTCAGCACTGGAAGTACAGGCGCGATCTACAATAGGCAAGGGTTTTCAAGTCTGCAAGTACGTTTTAAGCTGAGTTCCATGAACATTGTCTAAAATCATGTTTTATGCCATGTCCACAATGCGACCAGTTCAGCATATGACATGACAGGAGACACTATTTGAGTGTAACAAACGTGAAACATTTCTTTTAGCCATTTCGCATGAAAACAGGGTCCAAAATCATTGGTTTTCGTTCAGCACTGGAAGTACAGGCGCGATCTACAATAGGCAAGGGTTTTCAAGTCTGCAAGTACGTTTTAAGCTGAGTTCCATGAACATTGTCCAAAATCATGTTTTAGGCCAAATCCACAATGCGACCAGTTCAGCATATGACAGGAGACACTATTTGAGTGTAACAAACGTGAAACATTTCTTTTAGCCATTTCGCATGAAAACAGGGTCCAAAATCATTGGTTTTCGTTCAGCACTGGAAGTACAGGCGCGATCTACAATAGGCAAGGGTTTTCAAGTCTGCAAGTACGTTTTAAGCTGAGTTCCATGAACATTGTCCAAAATCATGTTTTATGCCATGTCCACAATGCGACCAGTTCAGCATATGACAGGAGACACTATACTATTTGAGTGTAACAAACGTGAAACATTTCTTTTAGCCATTTCGCATGAAAACAGGGTCCAAAATCATTGGTTTTCGTTCAGCACTGGAAGTACAGGCGCGATCTACAATAGGCAAGGGTTTTCAAGTCTGCAAGTACGTTTTAAGCTGAGTTCCATGAACATTGTCCAAAATCATGTTTTAGGCCAAATCCACAATGCGACCAGTTCAGCATATGACAGGAGACACTCTTTGAGTGTAACAAACGTGAAACATTTCTTTTAGCCATTTCGCATGAAAACAGGGTCCAAAATCATTGGTTTTCGTTCAGCACTGGAAGTACAGGCGCGCTCTACAATAGGCAAGGGTTTTCAAGTCTGCAAGTACGTTTTAAGCTGAGTTCCATGAACATTGTCCAAAATCATGTTTTATGCCATGTCCACAATGCGACCAGTTCAGCATATGACAGGAGACACTATTTGAGTGTAACAAACGTGAAACATTTCTTTTAGCCATCATTTCGCATGAAAACAGGGTCCAAAATCATTGGTTTTCGTTCAGCACTGGAAGTACAGGCGCGATCTACAATAGGCAAGGGTTTTCAAGTCTGCAAGTACGTTTTAAGCTGAGTTCCATGAACATTGTCCAAAATCATGTTTTAGGCCAAATCCACAATGCGACCAGTTCAGCATATGACAGGAGACACTATTTGAGTGTAACAAACGTGAAACATTTCTTTTAGCCATTTCGCATGAAAACAGGGTCCAAAATCATTGGTTTTCGTTCAGCACTGGAAGTACAGGCGCGCTCTACAATAGGCAAGGGTTTTCAAGTCTGCAAGTACGTTTTAAGCTGAGTTCCATGAACATTGTCCAAAATCATGTTTTAGGCCAAATCCACAATGCGACCAGTTCAGCATATGACAGGAGACACTATTTGAGTGTAACAAACGTGAAACATTTCTTTTAGCCATTTCGCATGAAAACAGGGTCCAAAATCATTGGTTTTCGTTCAGCTCAGCACTGGAAGTACAGGCGCGCTCTACAATAGGCAAGGGTTTTCAAGTCTGCAAGTACGTTTTAAGCTGAGTTCCATGAACATTGTCCAAAATCATGTTTTATGCCATGTCCACAATGCGACCAGTTCAGCATATGACAGGAGACACTCTTTGAGTGTAACAAACGTGAAACATTTCTTTTAGCCATTTCGCATGAAAACAGGGTCCAAAATCATTGGTTTTCGTTCAGCACTGGAAGTACAGGCGCGCTCTACAATAGGCAAGGGTTTTCAAGTCTGCAAGTACGTTTTAAGCTGAGTTCCATGAACATTGTCCAAAATCATGTTTTATGCCATGTCCACAATGCGACCAGTTCAGCATATGACAGGAGACACTATTTGAGTGTAACAAACGTGAAACATTTCTTTTAGCCATTTCGCATGAAAACAGGGTCCAAAATCATTGGTTTTCGTTCAGCACTGGAAGTACAGGCGCTATCTACAACAGGCAAGGGTTTTCAAGTCTGCAAGTACGTTTTAAGCTGAGTTCCATGAACATTGTCCAAAATCATGTTTTAGGCCAAATCCACAATGCGACCAGTTCAGCATATGACAGGAGACACTATTTGAGTGTAACAAACGTGAAACATTTCTTTTAGCCATTTCGCATGAAAACAGGGTCCAAAATCATTGGTTTTCGTTCAGCACTGGAAGTACAGGCGCGCTGTACAATAGGCAAGGGTTTTCAAGTCTGCAAGTACGTTTTAAGCTGAGTTCCATGAACATTGTCCAAAATCATGTTTTATGCCATGTCCACAATGCGACCAGTTCAGCATATGACAGGAGACACTCTTTGAGTGTAACAAACGTGAAACATTTCTTTTAGCCATTTCGCATGAAAACAGGGTCCAAAA
This sequence comes from Coregonus ussuriensis, assembly GCA_031479575.1. Taxonomy (NCBI): domain Eukaryota; kingdom Metazoa; phylum Chordata; class Actinopteri; order Salmoniformes; family Salmonidae; genus Coregonus; species Coregonus ussuriensis. The sequence goes on along the minus strand of CM062480.1, from coordinate 2,425,946 downwards.
TCATTGGTTTTCGTTCAGCACTGGAAGTACAGGCGCGCTCTACAATAGGCAAGGGTTTTCAAGTCTGCAAGTACGTTTTAAGCTGAGTTCCATGAACATTACATTGTCCAAAATCATGTTTTATGCCATGTCCACAATGCGACCAGTTCAGCATATGACAGGAGACACTATTTGAGTGTAACAAACGTGAAACATTTCTTTTAGCCATTTCGCATGAAAACAGGGTCCAAAATCATTGGTTTTCGTTCAGCACTGGAAGTACAGGCGCGATCTACAATAGGCAAGGGTTTTCAAGTCTGCAAGTACGTTTTAAGCTGAGTTCCATGAACATTGTCCAAAATCATGTTTTAGGCCAAATCCACAATGCGACCAGTTCAGCATATGACAGGAGACACTATTTGAGTGTAACAAACGTGAAACATTTCTTTTAGCCATTTCGCATGAAAACAGGGTCCAAAATCATTGGTTTTCGTTCAGCACTGGAAGTACAGGCGCGCTCTACAATAGGCAAGGGTTTTCAAGTCTGCAAGTACGTTTTAAGCTGAGTTCCATGAACATTGTCCAAAATCATGTTTTAGGCCAAATCCACAATGCGATGCGACCAGTTCAGCATATGACAGGAGACACTATTTGAGTGTAACAAACGTGAAACATTTCTTTTAGCCATTTCGCATGAAAACAGGGTCCAAAATCATTGGTTTTCGTTCAGCACTGGAAGTACAGGCGCGCTCTACAATAGGCAAGGGTTTTCAAGTCTGCAAGTACGTTTTAAGCTGAGTTCCATGAACATTGTCCAAAATCATGTTTTATGCCATGTCCACAATGCGACCAGTTCAGCATATGACAGGAGACACTCTTTGAGTGTAACAAACGTGAAACATTTCTTTTAGCCATTTCGCATGAAAACAGGGTCCAAAATCATTGGTTTTCGTTCAGCACTGGAAGTACAGGCGCGCTCTACAATAGGCAAGGGTTTTCAAGTCTGCAAGTACGTTTTAAGCTGAGTTCCATGAACATTGTCCAAAATCATGTTTTATGCCATGTCCACAATGCGACCAGTTCAGCATATGACAGGAGACACTATTTGAGTGTAGTGTAACAAACGTGAAACATTTCTTTTAGCCATTTCGCATGAAAACAGGGTCCAAAATCATTGGTTTTCGTTCAGCACTGGAAGTACAGGCGCGATCTACAATAGGCAAGGGTTTTCAAGTCTGCAAGTACGTTTTAAGCTGAGTTCCATGAACATTGTCCAAAATCATGTTTTAGGCCAAATCCACAATGCGACCAGTTCAGCATATGACAGGAGACACTATTTGAGTGTAACAAACGTGAAACATTTCTTTTAGCCATTTCGCATGAAAACAGGGTCCAAAATCATTGGTTTTCGTTCAGCACTGGAAGGACAGGCGCGCTCTACAATAGGCAAGGGTTTTCAAGTCTGCAAGTACGTTTTAAGCTGAGTTCCATGAACATTGTCCAAAATCATGTTTTATGCCATGTCCACAATGCGACCAGTTCAGCATATGACAGGAGACACTCTTTGAGTGTAACAAACCAAACGTGAAACATTTCTTTTAGCCATTTCGCATGAAAACAGGGTCCAAAATCATTGGTTTTCGTTCAGCACTGGAAGTACAGGCGCGCTCTACAATAGGCAAGGGTTTTCAAGTCTGCAAGTACGTTTTAAGCTGAGTTCCATGAACATTGTCCAAAATCATGTTTTATGCCATGTCCACAATGCGACCAGTTCAGCATATGACAGGAGACACTATTTGAGTGTAACAAACGTGAAACATTTCTTTTAGCCATTTCGCATGAAAACAGGGTCCAAAATCATTGGTTTTCGTTCAGCACTGGAAGGACAGGCGCGCTCTACAATAGGCAAGGGTTTTCAAGTCTGCAAGTACGTTTTAAGCTGAGTTCCATGAACATTGTCCAAAATCATGTTTTAGGCCAAGTCCACAATGCGACCAGTTCAGCATATGACAGGAGACACTCTTTGAGTGTAACAAACGTGAAACGAAACATTTCTTTTAGCCATTTCGCATGAAAACAGGGTCCAAAATCATTGGTTTTCGTTCAGCACTGGAAGTACAGGCGCGCTCTACAATAGGCAAGGGTTTTCAAGTCTGCAAGTACGTTTTAAGCTGAGTTCCATGAACATTGTCCAAAATCATGTTTTATGCCATGTCCACAATGCGACCAGTTCAGCATATGACAGGAGACACTATTTGAGTGTAACAAACGTGAAACATTTCTTTTAGCCATTTCGCATGAAAACAGGGTCCAAAATCATTGGTTTTCGTTCAGCACTGGAAGTACAGGCGCGATCTACAATAGGCAAGGGTTTTCAAGTCTGCAAGTACGTTTTAAGCTGAGTTCCATGAACATTGTCCAAAATCATGTTTTAGGCCAAATCCACAATGCGACCAGTTCAGCATATGACAGGAGACACTATTTGAGTGTAACAAACGTGAAACATTTCTTTTAGCCATTTCGCATGAATGAAAACAGGGTCCAAAATCATTGGTTTTCGTTCAGCACTGGAAGTACAGGCGCGATCTACAATAGGCAAGGGTTTTCAAGTCTGCAAGTACGTTTTAAGCTGAGTTCCATGAACATTGTCCAAAATCATGTTTTATGCCATGTCCACAATGCGACCAGTTCAGCATATGACAGGAGACACTATTTGAGTGTAACAAACGTGAAACATTTCTTTTAGCCATTTCGCATGAAAACAGGGTCCAAAATCATTGGTTTTCGTTCAGCACTGGAAGTACAGGCGCGATCTACAATAGGCAAGGGTTTTCAAGTCTGCAAGTACGTTTTAAGCTGAGTTCCATGAACATTGTCCAAAATCATGTTTTAGGCCAAATCCACAATGCGACCAGTTCAGCATATGACAGGAGACACTCTTTGAGTGTAACAAACGTGAAACATTTCTTTTAGCCATTTCGCATGAAAACAGGGTCCAAAATCATTGGTTTTCGTTCAGCACTGGAAGGGAAGTACAGGCGCGCTGTACAATAGGCAAGGGTTTTCAAGTCTGCAAGTACGTTTTAAGCTGAGTTCCATGAACATTGTCCAAAATCATGTTTTATGCCATGTCCACAATGCGACCAGTTCAGCATATGACAGGAGACACTATTTGAGTGTAACAAACGTGAAACATTTCTTTTAGCCATTTCGCATGAAAACAGGGTCCAAAATCATTGGTTTTCGTTCAGCACTGGAAGTACAGGCGCGATCTACAATAGGCAAGGGTTTTCAAGTCTGCAAGTACGTTTTAAGCTGAGTTCCATGAACATTGTCCAAAATCATGTTTTAGGCCAAATCCACAATGCGACCAGTTCAGCATATGACAGGAGACACTATTTGAGTGTAACAAACGTGAAACATTTCTTTTAGCCATTTCGCATGAAAACAGGGTCCAAAATCATTGGTTTTCGTTCAGCACTGGAAGTACAGGCGCGCTCTACAATAGGCAAGGCAAGGGTTTTCAAGTCTGCAAGTACGTTTTAAGCTGAGTTCCATGAACATTGTCCAAAATCATGTTTTAGGCCAAATCCACAATGCGACCAGTTCAGCATATGACAGGAGACACTATTTGAGTGTAACAAACGTGAAACATTTCTTTTAGCCATTTCGCATGAAAACAGGGTCCAAAATCATTGGTTTTCGTTCAGCACTGGAAGTACAGGCGCGCTGTACAATAGGCAAGGGTTTTCAAGTCTGCAAGTACGTTTTAAGCTGAGTTCCATGAACATTGTCCAAAATCATGTTTTATGCCATGTCCACAATGCGACCAGTTCAGCATATGACAGGAGACACTCTTTGAGTGTAACAAACGTGAAACATTTCTTTTAGCCATTTCGCATGAAAACAGGGTCCAAAATCATTGGTTTTCGTTCAGCACTGGAAGTACAGGCGCGCTCTACAATAGGCAAGGGTTTTCAAGTCTGCAAGTACGTTTTAAGTAAGCTGAGTTCCATGAACATTGTCCAAAATCATGTTTTATGCCATGTCCACAATGCGACCAGTTCAGCATATGACAGGAGACACTATTTGAGTGTAACAAACGTGAAACATTTCTTTTAGCCATTTCGCATGAAAACAGGGTCCAAAATCATTGGTTTTCGTTCAGCACTGGAAGTACAGGCGCGATCTACAATAGGCAAGGGTTTTCAAGTCTGCAAGTACGTTTTAAGCTGAGTTCCATGAACATTGTCCAAAATCATGTTTTAGGCCAAATCCACAATGCGACCAGTTCAGCATATGACAGGAGACACTATTTGAGTGTAACAAACGTGAAACATTTCTTTTAGCCATTTCGCATGAAAACAGGGTCCAAAATCATTGGTTTTCGTTCAGCACTGGAAGTACAGGCGCGCTCTACAATAGGCAAGGGTTTTCAAGTCTGCAAGTACGTTTTAAGCTGAGTTCCATGAACATTGTCCAAAATCATGTTTTATGCCATGCCATGTCCACAATGCGACCAGTTCAGCATATGACAGGAGACACTCTTTGAGTGTAACAAACGTGAAACATTTCTTTTAGCCATTTCGCATGAAAACAGGGTCCAAAATCATTGGTTTTCGTTCAGCACTGGAAGTACAGGCGCGCTCTACAATAGGCAAGGGTTTTCAAGTCTGCAAGTACGTTTTAAGCTGAGTTCCATGAACATTGTCCAAAATCATGTTTTATGCCATGTCCACAATGCGACCAGTTCAGCATATGACAGGAGACACTATTTGAGTGTAACAAACGTGAAACATTTCTTTTAGCCATTTCGCATGAAAACAGGGTCCAAAATCATTGGTTTTCGTTCAGCACTGGAAGTACAGGCGCGATCTACAATAGGCAAGGGTTTTCAAGTCTGCAAGTACGTTTTAAGCTGAGTTCCATGAACATTGTCCAAAATCATGTTTTAGGCCAAATCCACAATACAATGCGACCAGTTCAGCATATGACAGGAGACACTATTTGAGTGTAACAAACGTGAAACATTTCTTTTAGCCATTTCGCATGAAAACAGGGTCCAAAATCATTGGTTTTCGTTCAGCACTGGAAGTACAGGCGCGCTCTACAATAGGCAAGGGTTTTCAAGTCTGCAAGTACGTTTTAAGCTGAGTTCCATGAACATTGTCCAAAATCATGTTTTAGGCCAAATCCACAATGCGACCAGTTCAGCATATGACAGGAGACACTATTTGAGTGTAACAAACGTGAAACATTTCTTTTAGCCATTTCGCATGAAAACAGGGTCCAAAATCATTGGTTTTCGTTCAGCACTGGAAGTACAGGCGCGCTCTACAATAGGCAAGGGTTTTCAAGTCTGCAAGTACGTTTTAAGCTGAGTTCCATGAACATTGTCCAAAATCATGTTTTATGCCATGTCCACAATGCGACCAGTTCAGCATATGACAGGAGACACTCTTTGAGTGTAACAAACGTGAAACATTTCTTTTAGCCATTTCGCATGAAAACAGGGTCCAAAATCATTGGTTTTCGTTCAGCACTGGAAGTACAGGCGCGCTCTACAATAGGCAAGGGTTTTCAAGTCTGCAAGTACGTTTTAAGCTGAGTTCCATGAACATTGTCCAAAATCATGTTTTATGCCATGTCCACAATGCGACCAGTTCAGCATATGACAGGAGACACTATTTGAGTGTAACAAACGTGAAACATTTCTTTTAGCCATTTCGCATGAAAACAGGGTCCAAAATCATTGGTTTTCGTTCAGCACTGGAAGTACAGGCGCGATCTACAATAGGCAAGGGTTTTCAAGTCTGCAAGTACGTTTTAAGCTGAGTTCCATGAACATTGTCCAAAATCATGTTTTAGGCCAAATCCACAATGCGACCAGTTCAGCATATGACAGGAGACACTATTTGAGTGTAACAAACGTGAAACATTTCTTTTCTTTTAGCCATTTCGCATGAAAACAGGGTCCAAAATCATTGGTTTTCGTTCAGCACTGGAAGTACAGGCGCGCTCTACAATAGGCAAGGGTTTTCAAGTCTGCAAGTACGTTTTAAGCTGAGTTCCATGAACATTGTCCAAAATCATGTTTTATGCCATGTCCACAATGCGACCAGTTCAGCATATGACAGGAGACACTCTTTGAGTGTAACAAACGTGAAACATTTCTTTTAGCCATTTCGCATGAAAACAGGGTCCAAAATCATTGGTTTTCGTTCAGCACTGGAAGTACAGGCGCGCTCTACAATAGGCAAGGGTTTTCAAGTCTGCAAGTACGTTTTAAGCTGAGTTCCATGAACATTGTCCAAAATCATGTTTTATGCCAAATCCACAATGCGACCAGTTCAGCATATGACAGGAGACACTATTTGAGTGTAACAAACGTGAAACATTTCTTTTAGCCATTTCGCATGAAAACAGGGTCCAAACCAAAATCATTGGTTTTCGTTCAGCACTGGAAGGACAGGCGCGCTCTACAATAGGCAAGGGTTTTCAAGTCTGCAAGTACGTTTTAAGCTGAGTTCCATGAACATTGTCCAAAATCATGTTTTAGGCCAAATCCACAATGCGACCAGTTCAGCATATGACAGGAGACACTATTTGAGTGTAACAAACGTGAAACATTTCTTTTAGCCATTTCGCATGAAAACAGGGTCCAAAATCATTGGTTTTCGTTCAGCACTGGAAGGACAGGCGCGCTCTACAATAGGCAAGGGTTTTCAAGTCTGCAAGTACGTTTTAAGCTGAGTTCCATGAACATTGTCCAAAATCATGTTTTATGCCATGTCCACAATGCGACCAGTTCAGCATATGACAGGAGACACTCTTTGAGTGTAACAAACGTGAAACATTTCTTTTAGCCATTTCGCATGAAAACAGGGTCCAAAATCATTGGTTTTCGTTCAGCACTGGAAGTACAGGCGAGGCGCGCTCTACAATAGGCAAGGGTTTTCAAGTCTGCAAGTACGTTTTAAGCTGAGTTCCATGAACATTGTCCAAAATCATGTTTTATGCCATGTCCACAATGCGACCAGTTCAGCATATGACAGGAGACACTATTTGAGTGTAACAAACGTGAAACATTTCTTTTAGCCATTTCGCATGAAAACAGGGTCCAAAATCATTGGTTTTCGTTCAGCACTGGAAGTACAGGCGCGATCTACAATAGGCAAGGGTTTTCAAGTCTGCAAGTACGTTTTAAGCTGAGTTCCATGAACATTGTCCAAAATCATGTTTTAGGCCAAATCCACAATGCGACCAGTTCAGCATATGACAGGAGACACTATTTGAGTGTAACAAACGTGAAACATTTCTTTTAGCCATTTCGCATGAAAACAGGGTCCAAAATCATTGGTTTTCGTTCAGCAAAGACAGGCGCGCTCTACAATAGGCAAGGGTTTTCAAGTCTGCAAGTACGTTTTAAGCTGAGTTCCATGAACATTGTCCAAAATCATGTTTTATGCCATGTCCACAATGCGACCAGTTCAGCATATGACAGGAGACACTATTTGAGTGTAACAAACGTGAAACATTTCTTTTAGCCATTTCGCATGAAAACAGGGTCCAAAATCATTGGTTTTCGTTCAGCACTGGAAGTACAGGCGCGATCTACAATAGGCAAGGGTTTTCAAGTCTGCAAGTACGTTTTAAGCTGAGTTCCATGAACATTGTCCAAAATCATGTTTTATGCCATGTCCACAATGCGACCAGTTCAGCATATGACAGGAGACACTCTTTGAGTGTAACAAACGTGAAACATTTCTTTTAGCCATTTCATTTCGCATGAAAACAGGGTCCAAAATCATTGGTTTTCGTTCAGCACTGGAAGTACAGGCGCGATCTACAATAGGCAAGGGTTTTCAAGTCTGCAAGTACGTTTTAAGCTGAGTTCCATGAACATTGTCCAAAATCATGTTTTATGCCATGTCCACAATGCGACCAGTTCAGCATATGACAGGAGACACTATTTGAGTGTAACAAACGTGAAACATTTCTTTTAGCCATTTCGCATGAAAACAGGGTCCAAAATCATTGGTTTTCGTTCAGCACTGGAAGTACAGGCGCGATCTACAATAGGCAAGGGTTTTCAAGTCTGCAAGTACGTTTTAAGCTGAGTTCCATGAACATTGTCCAAAATCATGTTTTATGCCATGTCCACAATGCGACCAGTTCAGCATATGACAGGAGACACTCTTTGAGTGTAACAAACGTGAAACATTTCTTTTAGCCATTTCGCATGAAAACAGGGTCCAAAATCATTGGTTTTCGTTCAGCTCAGCACTGGAAGTACAGGCGCGCTCTACAATAGGCAAGGGTTTTCAAGTCTGCAAGTACGTTTTAAGCTGAGTTCCATGAACATTGTCCAAAATCATGTTTTATGCCATGTCCACAATGCGACCAGTTCAGCATATGACAGGAGACACTCTTTGAGTGTAACAAACGTGAAACATTTCTTTTAGCCATTTCGCATGAAAACAGGGTCCAAAATCATTGGTTTTCGTTCAGCACTGGAAGTACAGGCGCGATCTACAATAGGCAAGGGTTTTCAAGTCTGCAAGTACGTTTTAAGCTGAGTTCCATGAACATTGTCCAAAATCATGTTTTATGCCAAATCCACAATGCGACCAGTTCAGCATATGACAGGAGACACTATTTGAGTGTAACAAACGTGAAACATTTCTTTTAGCCATTTCGCATGAAAACAGGGTCCAAAATCATTGGTTTTCGTTCAGCACTGGAAGTACAGTACAGGCGCGCTCTACAATAGGCAAGGGTTTTCAAGTCTGTAAGTACGTTTTAAGCTGAGTTCCATGAACATTGTCCAAAATCATGTTTTATGCCAAATCCACAATGCGACCAGTTCAGCATATGACAGGAGACACTATTTGAGTGTAACAAACGTGAAACATTTCTTTTAGCCATTTCGCATGAAAACAGGGTCCAAAATCATTGGTTTTCGTTCAGCACTGGAAGTACAGGCGCGATCTACAATAGGCAAGGGTTTTCAAGTCTGCAAGTACGTTTTAAGCTGAGTTCCATGAACATTGTCCAAAATCATGTTTTAGGCCAAATCCACAATGCGACCAGTTCAGCATATGACAGGAGACACTATTTGAGTGTAACAAACGTGAAACATTTCTTTTAGCCATTTCGCATGAAAACAGGGTCCAAAATCATTGGTTTTCGTTCAGCACTGGAAGGACAGGCGGGCGCGCTCTACAATAGGCAAGGGTTTTCAAGTCTGCAAGTACGTTTTAAGCTGAGTTCCATGAACATTGTCCAAAATCATGTTTTATGCCATGTCCACAATGCGACCAGTTCAGCATATGACAGGAGACACTCTTTGAGTGTAACAAACGTGAAACATTTCTTTTAGCCATTTCGCATGAAAACAGGGTCCAAAATCATTGGTTTTCGTTCAGCACTGGAAGTACAGGCGCGATCTACAATAGGCAAGGGTTTTCAAGTCTGCAAGTACGTTTTAAGCTGAGTTCCATGAACATTGTCTAAAATCATGTTTTATGCCATGTCCACAATGCGACCAGTTCAGCATATGACAGGAGACACTATTTGAGTGTAACAAACGTGAAACATTTCTTTTAGCCATTTCGCATGAAAACAGGGTCCAAAATCATTGGTTTTCGTTCAGCACTGGAAGTACAGGCGCGATCTACAATAGGCAAGGGTTTTCAAGTCTGCAAGTACGTTGTTTTAAGCTGAGTTCCATGAACATTGTCCAAAATCATGTTTTAGGCCAAATCCACAATGCGACCAGTTCAGCATATGACAGGAGACACTATTTGAGTGTAACAAACGTGAAACATTTCTTTTAGCCATTTCGCATGAAAACAGGGTCCAAAATCATTGGTTTTCGTTCAGCACTGGAAGGACAGGCGCGCTCTACAATAGGCAAGGGTTTTCAAGTCTGCAAGTACGTTTTAAGCTGAGTTCCATGAACATTGTCCAAAATCATGTTTTATGCCATGTCCACAATGCGACCAGTTCAGCATATGACAGGAGACACTCTTTGAGTGTAACAAACGTGAAACATTTCTTTTAGCCATTTCGCATGAAAACAGGGTCCAAAATCATTGGTTTTCGTTCAGCACTGGAAGTACAGGCGCGATCTACAATAGGCAAGGGTTTTCAAGTCTGCAAGTACGTTTTAAGCTGAGTTCCATGAACATTGTCCAAAATCAAATCATGTTTTAGGCCAAATCCACAATGCGACCAGTTCAGCATATGACAGGAGACACTATTTGAGTGTAACAAACGTGAAACATTTCTTTTAGCCATTTCGCATGAAAACAGGGTCCAAAATCATTGGTTTTCGTTCAGCACTGGAAGTACAGGCGCGATCTACAATAGGCAAGGGTTTTCAAGTCTGCAAGTACGTTTTAAGCTGAGTTCCATGAACATTGTCCAAAATCATGTTTTATGCCATGTCCACAATGCGACCAGTTCAGCATATGACAGGAGACACTCTTTGAGTGTAACAAACGTGAAACATTTCTTTTAGCCATTTCGCATGAAAACAGGGTCCAAAATCATTGGTTTTCGTTCAGCACTGGAAGTACAGGCGCGATCTACAATAGGCAAGGGTTTTCAAGTCTGCAAGTACGTTTTAAGCTGAGTTCCATGAACATTGTCCAAAATCATGTTTTAGGCCAAATCCACAATGCGACCAGTTCAGCTCAGCATATGACAGGAGACACTATTTGAGTGTAACAAACGTGAAACATTTCTTTTAGCCATTTCGCATGAAAACAGGGTCCAAAATCATTGGTTTTCGTTCAGCACTGGAAGGACAGGCGCGCTCTACAATAGGCAAGGGTTTTCAAGTCTGCAAGTACGTTTTAAGCTGAGTTCCATGAACATTGTCCAAAATCATGTTTTATGCCATGTCCACAATGCGACCAGTTCAGCATATGACAGGAGACACTCTTTGAGTGTAACAAACGTGAAACATTTCTTTTAGCCATTTCGCATGAAAACAGGGTCCAAAATCATTGGTTTTCGTTCAGCACTGGAAGTACAGGCGCGATCTACAATAGGCAAGGGTTTTCAAGTCTGCAAGTACGTTTTAAGCTGAGTTCCATGAACATTGTCCAAAATCATGTTTTATGCCATGTCCACAATGCGACCAGTTCAGCATATGACAGGAGACACTATTTGAGTGTAACAAACGTGAAATGAAACATTTCTTTTAGCCATTTCGCATGAAAACAGGGTCCAAAATCATTGGTTTTCATTCAGCACTGGAAGTACAGGCGCGACCTACAATAGGCAAGGATTTTCAAGTCTGCAAGTACGTTTTAAACTGAGTTCCATGAACATTGTCCAAAATCATGTTTTAGGCCAAATCCACAATGCGACCAGTTCAGCATATGACAGGAGACACTATTTGAGTGTAACAAACGTGAAACATTTCTTTTAGCCATTTCGCATGAAAACAGGGTCCAAAATCATTGGTTTTCGTTCAGCACTGGAAGTACAGGCGCGCTCTACAATAGGCAAGGGTTTTCAAGTCTGCAAGTACGTTTTAAGCTGAGTTCCATGAACATTGTCCAAAATCATGTTTTAGGCCAAGTCCACAATGCGACCAGTTCAGCATATGACAGGAGACACTATTTGAGTGTAACAAACGTGAAACATTTCTTTTAGCCATTTCGCATGAAAACAGGGTCCGGTCCAAAATCATTGGTTTTCGTTCAGCACTGGAAGTACAGGCGCGATCTACAATAGGCAAGGGTTTTCAAGTCTGCAAGTACGTTTTAAGCTGAGTTCCATGAACATTGTCCAAAATCATGTTTTATGCCATGTCCACAATGCGACCAGTTCAGCATATGACAGGAGACACTCTTTGAGTGTAACAAACGTGAAACATTTCTTTTAGCCATTTCGCATGAAAACAGGGTCCAAAATCATTGGTTTTCGTTCAGCACTGGAAGTACAGGCGCGATCTACAATAGGCAAGGGTTTTCAAGTCTGCAAGTACGTTTTAAGCTGAGTTCCATGAACATTGTCCAAAATCATGTTTTAGGCCAAATCCACAATGCGACCAGTTCAGCATATGACAGGAGACACTATTTGAGTGTAACAAACGTGAAACATTTCTTTTAGCCATTTCGCATGAAAACAGGGTCCAAAATCATTGGTTTTCGTTCAGCACTGGACTGGAAGGACAGGCGCGCTGTACAATAGGCAAGGGTTTTCAAGTCTGCAAGTACGTTTTAAGCTGAGTTCCATGAACATTGTCCAAAATCATGTTTTATGCCATATCCACAATGCGACCAGTTCAGCATATGACAGGAGACACTCTTTGAGTGTAACAAACGTGAAACATTTCTTTTAGCCATTTCGCATGAAAACAGGGTCCAAAATCATTGGTTTTCGTTCAGCACTGGAAGTACATGCGCGCTCTACAATAGGCAATGGTTTTCAAGTCTGTAAGTACGTTTTAAGCTGAGTTCCATGAACATTGTCCAAAATCATGTTTTATGCCAAGTCCACAATGCGACCAGTTCAGCATATGACAGGAGACACTATTTGAGTGTAACAAACGTGAAACATTTCTTTTAGCCATTTCGCATGAAAACAGGGTCCAAAATCATTGGTTTTCGTTCAGCACTGGAAGTACAGGCGCGCTCTACAATAGGCAAGGCAAGGGTTTTCAAGTCTGCAAGTACGTTTTAAGCTGAGTTCCATGAACATTGTCCAAAATCATGTTTTATGCCATGTCCACAATGCGATCAGTTTAGCATATGACAGGAGACACTATTTGAGTGTAACAAACGTGAAACATTTCTTTTAGCCATTTCGCATGAAAACAGGGTCCAAAATCATTGGTTTTCGTTCAGCACTGGAAGTACAGGCGCGATCTACAATAGGCAAGGGTTTTCAAGTCTGCAAGTACGTTTTAAGCTGAGTTCCATGAACATTGTCCAAAATCATGTTTTATGCCAGGTCCACAATGCGACCAGTTCAGCATATGACAGGAGACACTCTTTGAGTGTAACAAACGTGAAACATTTCTTTTAGCCATTTCGCATGAAAACAGGGTCCAAAATCATTGGTTTTCGTTCAGCACTGGAAGTACAGGCGCGATCTACAATAGGCAAGGGTTTTCAAGTCTGCAAGTACGTTTTAAGCTGAGTTCCTCCATGAACATTGTCCAAAATCATGTTTTAGGCCATGTCCACAATGCGACCAGTTCAGCATATGACAGGAGACACTCTTTGAGTGTAACAAACGTGAAACATTTCTTTTAGCCATTTCGCATGAAAACAGGGTCCAAAATCATTGGTTTTCGTTCAGCACTGGAAGGACAGGCGCGCTCTACAATAGGCAAGGGTTTTCAAGTCTGCAAGTACGTTTTAAGCTGAGTTCCATGAACATTGTCCAAAATCATGTTTTATGCCATGTCCACAATGCGACCAGTTCAGCATATGACAGGAGACACTATTTGAGTGTAACAAACGTGAAACATTTCTTTTAGCCATTTCGCATGAAAACAGGGTCCAAAATCATTGGTTTTCGTTCAGCACTGGAAGTACAGGCGCGATCTACAATAGGCAAGGGTTTTCAAGTCTGCAAGTACGTTTTAAGCTGAGTTCCATGAACATTGTCCAAAATCATGTTTTAGGCCAAATCCACAATGCAATGCGACCAGTTCAGCATATGACAGGAGACACTATTTGAGTGTAACAAACGTGAAACATTTCTTTTAGCCATTTCGCATGAAAACAGGGTCCAAAATCATTGGTTTTCGTTCAGCACTGGAAGTACAGGCGCGCTCTACAATAGGCAAGGGTTTTCAAGTCTGCAAGTACGTTTTAAGCTGAGTTCCATGAACATTGTCCAAAATCATGTTTTATGCCAGGTCCACAATGCGACCAGTTCAGCATATGACAGGAGACACTCTTTGAGTGTAACAAACGTGAAACATTTCTTTTAGCCATTTCGCATGAAAACAGGGTCCAAAATCATTGGTTTTCGTTCAGCACTGGAAGTACAGGCGCGATCTACAATAGGCAAGGGTTTTCAAGTCTGCAAGTACGTTTTAAGCTGAGTTCCATGAACATTGTCCAAAATCATGTTTTATGCCAAATCCACAATGCGACCAGTTCAGCATATGACATGACAGGAGACACTATTTGAGTGTAACAAACGTGAAACATTTCTTTTAGCCATTTCGCATGAAAACAGGGTCCAAAATCATTGGTTTTCGTTCAGCACTGGAAGTACAGGCGCGATCTACAATAGGCAAGGGTTTTCAAGTCTGCAAGTACGTTTTAAGCTGAGTTCCATGAACATTGTCCAAAATCATGTTTTATGCCATGTCCACAATGCGACCAGTTCAGCATATGACAGGAGACACTATTTGAGTGTAACAAACGTGAAACATTTCTTTTAGCCATTTCGCATGAAAACAGGGTCCAAAATCATTGGTTTTCGTTCAGCACTGGAAGTACAGGCGCGATCTACAATAGGCAAGGGTTTTCAAGTCTGCAAGTACGTTTTAAGCTGAGTTCCATGAACATTGTCCAAAATCATGTTTTATGCCAGGTCCACAATGCGACCAGTTCAGCATATGACAGGAGACACTCTTTGAGTTGAGTGTAACAAACGTGAAACATTTCTTTTAGCCATTTCGCATGAAAACAGGGTCCAAAATCATTGGTTTTCGTTCAGCACTGGAAGTACAGGCGCGATCTACAATAGGCAAGGGTTTTCAAGTCTGCAAGTACGTTTTAAGCTGAGTTCCATGAACATTGTCCAAAATCATGTTTTATGCCATGTCCACAATGCGACCAGTTCAGCATATGACAGGAGACACTATTTGAGTGTAACAAACGTGAAACATTTCTTTTAGCCATTTCGCATGAAAACAGGGTCCAAAATCATTGGTTTTCGTTCAGCACTGGAAGTACAGGCGCGATCTACAATAGGCAAGGGTTTTCAAGTCTGCAAGTACGTTTTAAGCTGAGTTCCATGAACATTGTCCAAAATCATGTTTTAGGCCAAGTCCACAATGCGACCAGTTCAGCATATGACAGGAGACACTATTTGATTTGAGTGTAACAAACGTGAAACATTTCTTTTAGCCATTTCGCATGAAAACAGGGTCCAAAATCATTGGTTTTCGTTCAGCACTGGAAGTACAGGCGCGATCTACAATAGGCAAGGGTTTTCAAGTCTGCAAGTACGTTTTAAGCTGAGTTCCATGAACATTGTCCAAAATCATGTTTTATGCCATGTCCACAATGCGACCAGTTCAGCATATGACAGGAGACACTATTTGAGTGTAACAAACGTGAAACATTTCTTTTAGCCATTTCGCATGAAAACAGGGTCCAAAATCATTGGTTTTCGTTCAGCACTGGAAGTACAGGCGCGATCTACAATAGGCAAGGGTTTTCAAGTCTGCAAGTACGTTTTAAGCTGAGTTCCATGAACATTGTCCAAAATCATGTTTTAGGCCAAATCCACAATGCGACCAGTTCAGCATATGACAGGAGACACTATTTGAGTGTAACAAACGAAACGTGAAACATTTCTTTTAGCCATTTCGCATGAAAACAGGGTCCAAAATCATTGGTTTTCGTTCAGCACTGGAAGGACAGGCGCGCTCTACAATAGGCAAGGGTTTTCAAGTCTGCAAGTACGTTTTAAGCTGAGTTCCATGAACATTGTCCAAAATCATGTTTTATGCCATATCCACAATGCGACCAGTTCAGCATATGACAGGAGACACTCTTTGAGTGTAACAAACGTGAAACATTTCTTTTAGCCATTTCGCATGAAAACAGGGTCCAAAATCATTGGTTTTCGTTCAGCACTGGAAGTACAGGCGCGATCTACAATAGGCAAGGGTTTTCAAGTCTGCAAGTACGTTTTAAGCTGAGTTCCATGAACATTGTCCAAAATCATGTTTTAGGCCAAATCCACAATGCGACCAGTTCAGCATATGACAGTAGACACTGTTTGAGTGTAACAAACGTAAAACATTTCTTTTAGCCATTTCGCATGAAAACAGGATCCAAAATCATTGGTTTTCGTTCAGCACTGGAAGGACAGGCGCGATTTACAATAGGCAAGGGTTTTAGAGTCTGAAAGTACGTTTTAACCTGAGTTCCATGAACATTGTCCAAAATCATGTTTTAGGCCAAATCCACAATGCGACCAGTTCAGAATATGACAGGAGACACTGTTTGAGTGTAACAAACGTGAAACATTTCTTTTAGCCATTTCGCATGAAAACAGGGTCCAAAATCATTGGTGGAATTTGCCTAAAACATGATTTTAGAAAATATTCATGGCAACAGCTTTAAAAGAATCACATTTGAAATTCCTTGTATGTTTTATTCTACATATGTCCTTCTAGTGCTGAACGTTAAAAAAATATTTTAGTCCCTTTTCATGCAAAATGTATAATAAATATTTGTCTCGTTTGTTATAAAGAACTTTGTATCCCTACATATGCCGAACTAGTTGCATTGTGGATTTTGCCTAAAACATGATTTTAGACAATATTCATTGAAAAAAGCTTTTTAAAAAATCACATTTGAAAAAAAAAAATTTTGACCCTTTTCATGCAAAATGTATTACAAATATTTTTCTTGTTTGTTATAAAGAACTTTGTATCCCTTCATATGCCGAACTAGTTGCATTATGGATTTAGCCTAAAACATGATTTTAGAAAATGTTAATGAAAAACAGCTTTAAAAAAGTCACATTTGAAATCCCATGTATATTGTATTTTACATCTGTCCTTCTAGTGCTGAACGTAAAAAAAATATTTTAGACCCTTTTCATGCAAAATGTATAAAAAATATTTTTCTTGTTTGTTATGAAGAACTTTGTATCCCTTCATATGCCGATCTAGTTGCATTGTGGATTTTGCCTAAAACATGATTTTAGAAAATATTCATTGAAAAAAGCTTTTTAAAAAATCACATTTGAAAACCATTGTATGTTGTATTCTACATATATCCTTCTAGTGCTGAACGTAAAAAAATATTTTAGACCCTTTTCATGCAAAATGTATTAAAAATGTTTTTCTTGTTTGTTAAAAGAACTTTTTATCCCTTCATATGCCGAACTAGTTGCATTGTGGATTTTGCCTAAAACATGATTTTAGAAAATATTCATTGAAAAAAGCTTTTTAAGAAATCACATTTGAAAAAAAATATTTTAGACCCTTTTCATGCAAAATGTATAAAAAATATTTTTCTCGTTTTTTATTAAAAAAACTTTGTATCCCTTCATATGCCGAACTAGTTGCATTGTGGATTTTGCCTAAAACATGATTTTAGAAAATGTTAATGAAAAACAGTTTTAAAAAAGTCACATTTGAAATCCCTTGTATATTGTATTTTACATCTGTCCTTCTAGTGCTGAACGTAAAAAAATATTTTAGACCCTTTTCATGCAAAATGTATAAAAAATATTTTTCTTGTTTGCTATGAAGAACTTTGTATCCCTTCATATGCCGATCTAGTTGCATTGTGGATTTTGCCTAAAACATGATTTTAGAAAATATTCATTGAAAAAAGCTTTTTAAAAAATCACATTTGAAAACCATTGTATGTTGTATTCTACATATGTCCTTCTAGTGCTGAACGTTAAAAAAATATTTTAGACCCTTTTCATGCAAAATGTATAAAAAATATTTTTCTCGTTTTTTATAAAAAAAAATTGTATCCCTTCATATGCCGAACTAGTTGCATTGTGGATTTGGCCTAAAACATGATTTTAGACAATATTCATTGGAAAAAGCTTTTGAAAAAATCACATTTGAAAAAAATATTTTAGACCCTTTTCATAAAAAATATATACAAAATATTTTTCTTGTTTGTTATAAAGAACTTTGCATCCCTTCATATGCCGAACTAGTTGCATTGTGGATTTTGCCTAAAACATGATTTTAGACAATATTCATTGAAAAAAGCTTTGAAAAAAATCATATTTGAAAAAAATATTTTAGACTCTTTTCATGCAAAATGTATAAAAAATATTTTTCTTGTTTGTTATAAAGAACTTTGTATCCCTTCATATGCCGAACTAGTTGCATTGTGGATTTGGCCTAAAACATGATTTTAGACAATATTCATTGAAAAAGGCTTTAAAAAAAATCACATTTGAAAAAATTATTTTAGACCCTTTTCATGCAAAATTTATAAAAAATATTTTTCATGTTTGTTATAAAGAACTTTGTATCCCTTCATATGCCGAACTAGTTGCATTGTGGATTTTGCCTAAAACATGATTTTAGAAAATGTTAATGAAAAACAGTTTAAAAAAAGTCACATTTGAAATCCCTTGTATATTGTATTTTACATCTTTCCTTCTAGTGCTGAACGTAAAACATTGTTTTGACCCTTTTCATGCAAAATGTATCAAAAATATTTTTCTCGTTTTTTATAAAAAAAACTTTGTATCCCTTCATATGCCGAACTAGTTGCATTGTGGATTTTGTCTAAAACATGATTTTAGACAATATTCATTGAAAAAAGCTTTTAAAAAATCACATTTGAAAAAAATATTTTAGACCCTTTTCATGCAAAATGTATAAAAAATATTTTTCTTGTTTGTTATAAAGAACTTTGTATCCCTTCATATGCTGAACTAGTTGCATTGTGGATTTTGCCTAAAACATGATTTTAGAACATGTTAATGGAAAACATTTTTTTTTAAATCACATTTGAAAACCCTTGTATGTTGAATTCTACATATGTCCTTCTAGTGCTGAACGTAAAAAAAATATTTTAGACCCTTTTCATGCAAAATGTATAAAAAATATTTTTCTCGTTTTTTATAAAAAAAACTTTGTATCCCTTCATATGCCGAACTAGTTGCATTGTGGATTTTGCCTAAAACATGATTTTAGACAATATCCATTGAAAAAAGCTTTTAAAAAATCACATTTGAAAAAAATATTTTAGACCCTTTTCATGCAAAATTTATAAAAAATATTTTTCTTGTTTGTTATAAAGAACTTTGTATCCCTTCATATGCCGAACTAGTTGCATTGTGGATTTTGCCTAAAACATGATTTTAGACAATATTCATTGGAAAAAGCTTTTAAAAAAATCACATTTGAAAAAAATATTTTAGACCCTTTTCATAAAAAATATATACAAAATATTTTTCTTGTTTGTTATAAAGAACTTTGTATCCCTTCATATGCCGAACTAGTTGCATTGTGGATTTTGCCTAAAACATGATTTTAGACAATATTCATTGAAAAAAGCTTTTAAAAAATCACATTTGAAAAAAATATTTTAGACCCTTTTCATGCAAAATGTATAAAAAATATTTTTCTTGTTTGTTATAAGAACTTTGTATCCCTTCATATGCCGAACTAGTTGCATTGTGGATTTTGCCTAAAACATGATTTTAGAAAATGTTAATGAAAAACAGTTTTAAAAAAGTAACATTTGAAATGCCTTGTATATTATATTTTACATCTGGGTTTCTAGTGCTGAACGTTAAAAAAATATTTTAGACCCTTTTCATGCAAAATATGTAAAAAATATTTTTCTTGTTTGTTATAAAGAACTTTGTATCCCTTCATATGCCGAACTAGTTGCATTGTGGATTTTGCCTAAAACATGATTTTAGACAATATTCATTGAAAAAAGCTTTTAAAAAATCATATTTGAAAAAAATATTTTAGACCCTTTTCATGCAAAATGTATAAAAAATATTTTTCTTGTTTGTTATAAAGAACTTTGTATCCCTTCATATGCCGAACTAGTTGCATTGTGGATTTTGCCTAAAACATGATTTTAGACAATATTCATTGAAAAAAGCTTTTTAAAAAATCACATTTAAAAAAAATATTTTAGACCCTTTTCATGCAAAATGTATAAAAAATATTTTTCTTGTTTGTTATAAGAACTTTGTATCCCTTCATATGCCGAACTAGTTGCATTGTGGATTTTGCCTAAAACATGATTTTAGAAAATATTCATTGAAAAAAGCTTTTTAAAAAATCACATTTGAAAACTCTTGTATATTGTATCCTACATCTGTCCTTCTAGTGCTGAACGTAAAAAAAATATTTTAGACCCTTTTCATGCAAAATGTTAAAAAAATATTTTTCTCGTTTTTAATAAAAAAACTTTGTATCCCTTCATATGCCGATCTAGTTGCATTGTGGATTTTGCCCAAAACATGATTTTAGACAATATTCATTGAAAAAAGCTTTTAAAAAAATCACATTTGAAAACTCTTAAATATTGTATCCTACATCTGTCCTTCTAGTGCTGAACGTAAAAAAAATATTTTAGACCCTTTTCATGCAAAATGTATAAAAAATATTTTTCTTGTTTGTTATAAAGAACTTTGTATCCCTTCATATGCCGAACTAGTTGCATTGTGGATTTTGCCTAAAACATGATTTTAGACAATATTAATTGAAAAAAGCTTTTAAAAAAATCACATTTGAAAAAAATATTTTAGACCCTTTTCATGCAAAATGTATAAAAAATATTTTTCTTGTTTGTTATAAGAACTTTGTATCCCTTCATATGCCGAACTAGTTGCATTGTGGATTTTGCCTAAAACATGATTTTAGAAAATATTCATTGAAAAAAGCTTTTTAAAAAATCACATTTGAAAACTCTTGTATATTGTATCCTACATCTGTCCTTCTAGTGCTGAACGTAAAAAAAATATTTTAGACCCTTTTCATGCAAAATGTTAAAAAAATATTTTTCTCGTTTTTAATAAAAAAACTTTGTATCCCTTCATATGCCGATCTAGTTGCATTGTGGATTTTGCCTAAAACATGATTTTAGACAATATTAATTGAAAAAAGCTTTTAAAAAAATCACATTTGAAAAAAATATTTTAGACCCTTTTCATGCAAAATGTATAAAAAATATTTTTCTTGTTTGTTATAAGAACTTTGTATCCCTTCATATGCCGAACTAGTTGCATTGTGGATTTTGCCTAAAACATGATTTTAGAAAATATTCATTGAAAAAAGCTTTTTAAAAAATCACATTTGAAAACTCTTGTATATTGTATCCTACATCTGTCCTTCTAGTGCTGAACGTAAAAAAAATATTTTAGACCCTTTTCATGCAAAATGTTAAAAAAATATTTTTCTCGTTTTTAATAAAAAAACTTTGTATCCCTTCATATGCCGATCTAGTTGCATTGTGGATTTTGCCCAAAACATGATTTTAGACAATATTCATTGAAAAAAGCTTTTAAAAAAATCACATTTGAAAACTCTTAAATATTGTATCCTACATCTGTCCTTCTAGTGCTGAACGTAAAAAAAATATTTTAGACCCTTTTCATGCAAAATGTATAAAAAATATTTTTCTTGTTTGTTATAAAGAACTTTGTATCCCTTCATATGCCGAACTAGTTGCATTGTGGATTTTGCCTAAAACATGATTTTAGACAATATTAATTGAAAAAAGCTTTTTAAAAAATCACATTTGAAAAAAATATTTTAGACCCTTTTCATGCAAAATGTATAAAAAATATTTTTCTTGTTTGTTATAAGAACTTTGTATCCCTTCATATGCCGAACTAGTTGCATTGTGGATTTTGCCTAAAACATGATTTTAGAAAATATTCATTGAAAAAAGCTTTTTAAAAAATCACATTTGAAAACTCTTGTATATTGTATCCTACATCTGTCCTTCTAGTGCTGAACGTAAAAAAAATATTTTAGACCCTTTTCATGCAAAATGTTAAAAAAATATTTTTCTCGTTTTTAATAAAAAAACTTTGTATCCCTTCATATGCCGATCTAGTTGCATTGTGGATTTTGCCCAAAACATGATTTTAGACAATATTCATTGAAAAAAGCTTTTAAAAAAATCACATTTGAAAACTCTTAAATATTGTATCCTACATCTGTCCTTCTAGTGCTGAACGTAAAAAAAATATTTTAGACCCTTTTCATGCAAAATGTATAAAAAATATTTTTCTTGTTTGTTATAAAGAACTTTGTATCCCTTCATATGCCGAACTAGTTGCATTGTGGATTTTGCCTAAAACATGATTTTAGACAATATTAATTGAAAAAAGCTTTTAAAAAAATCACATTTGAAAAAAATATTTTAGACCCTTTTCATGCAAAATGTATAAAAAATATTTTTCTTGTTTGTTATAAGAACTTTGTATCCCTTCATATGCCGAACTAGTTGCATTGTGGATTTTGCCTAAAACATGATTTTAGAAAATATTCATTGAAAAAAGCTTTTTAAAAAATCACATTTGAAAACTCTTGTATATTGTATCCTACATCTGTCCTTCTAGTGCTGAACGTAAAAAAAATATTTTAGACCCTTTTCATGCAAAATGTTAAAAAAATATTTTTCTCGTTTTTAATAAAAAAACTTTGTATCCCTTCATATGCCGATCTAGTTGCATTGTGGATTTTGCCTAAAACATGATTTTAGACAATATTAATTGAAAAAAGCTTTTAAAAAAATCACATTTGAAAAAAATATTTTAGACCCTTTTCATGCAAAATGTATAAAAAATATTTTTCTTGTTTGTTATAAGAACTTTGTATCCCTTCATATGCCGAACTAGTTGCATTGTGGATTTTGCCTAAAACATGATTTTAGAAAATATTCATTGAAAAAAGCTTTTTAAAAAATCACATTTGAAAACTCTTGTATATTGTATCCTACATCTGTCCTTCTAGTGCTGAACGTAAAAAAAATATTTTAGACCCTTTTCATGCAAAATGTTAAAAAAATATTTTTCTCGTTTTTAATAAAAAAACTTTGTATCCCTTCATATGCCGATCTAGTTGCATTGTGGATTTTGCCCAAAACATGATTTTAGACAATATTCATTGAAAAAAGCTTTTAAAAAAATCACATTTGAAAACTCTTAAATATTGTATCCTACATCTGTCCTTCTAGTGCTGAACGTAAAAAAAATATTTTAGACCCTTTTCATGCAAAATGTATAAAAAATATTTTTCTTGTTTGTTATAAAGAACTTTGTATCCCTTCATATGCCGAACTAGTTGCATTGTGGATTTTGCCTAAAACATGATTTTAGACAATATTAATTGAAAAAAGCTTTTTAAAAAATCACATTTGAAAAAAATATTTTAGACCCTTTTCATGCAAAATGTATAAAAAATATTTTTCTTGTTTGTTATAAGAACTTTGTATCCCTTCATATGCCGAACTAGTTGCATTGTGGATTTTGCCTAAAACATGATTTTAGAAAATATTCATTGAAAAAAGCTTTTTAAAAAATCACATTTGAAAACTCTTGTATATTGTATCCTACATCTGTCCTTCTAGTGCTGAACGTAAAAAAAATATTTTAGACCCTTTTCATGCAAAATGTTTAAAAAATATTTTTCTCGTTTTTAATAAAAAAACTTTGTATCCCTTCATATGCCGATCTAGTTGCATTGTGGATTTTGCCCAAAACATGATTTTAGACAATATTCATTGAAAAAAGCTTTTAAAAAAATCACATTTGAAAAAAATATTTTAGACCCTTTTCATAAAAAATATATAAAAAATATTTTTCTTGTTTGTTATAAAGAACTTTGTATCCCTTCATATGCCGAACTAGTTGCATTGTGGACTTTGCCTAAAACATGATTTTAGAACATGTTAATGGAAAACATTTTTTTTTAAAATCACATTTGAAAACCCTTGTATGTTGAATTCTACATATGTCCTTCTAGTGCTGAACGTTAAAAAAATATTTTAGACCCTTTTCATGCAAAATGTATAAAAAATATTTTTCTTGTTTGTTATAAGAACTTTGTATCCCTTCATATGCCGAACTAGTTGCATTGTGGATTTTGCCTAAAACATGATTTTAGAAAATATTCATTGAAAAAAGCTTTTTAAAAAATCACATTTGAAAACTCTTGTATATTGTATCCTACATCTGTCCTTCTAGTGCTGAACGTAAAAAAAATATTTTAGACCCTTTTCATGCAAAATGTTAAAAAAATATTTTTCTCGTTTTTAATAAAAAAACTTTGTATCCCTTCATATGCCGATCTAGTTGCATTGTGGATTTTGCCCAAAACATGATTTTAGACAATATTCATTGAAAAAAGCTTTTAAAAAAATCACATTTGAAAACTCTTAAATATTGTATCCTACATCTGTCCTTCTAGTGCTGAACGTAAAAAAAATATTTTAGACCCTTTTCATGCAAAATGTATAAAAAATATTTTTCTTGTTTGTTATGAGAACTTTGTATCCCTTCATATGCCGAACTAGTTGCATTGTGGATTTTGCCTAAAACATGATTTTAGAAAATATTCATTGAAAAAAGCTTTTTAAAAAATCACATTTGAAAACTCTTGTATATTGTATCCTACATCTGTCCTTCTAGTGCTGAACGTAAAAAAAATATTTTAGACCCTTTTCATGCAAAATGTTAAAAAAATATTTTTCTCGTTTTTAATAAAAAAACTTTGTATCCCTTCATATGCCGATCTAGTTGCATTGTGGATTTTGCCTAAAACATGATTTTAGACAATATTAATTGAAAAAAGCTTTTAAAAAAATCACATTTGAAAAAAATATTTTAGACCCTTTTCATGCAAAATGTATAAAAAATATTTTTCTTGTTTGTTATAAGAACTTTGTATCCCTTCATATGCCGAACTAGTTGCATTGTGGATTTTGCCTAAAACATGATTTTAGAAAATATTCATTGAAAAAAGCTTTTTAAAAAATCACATTTGAAAACTCTTGTATATTGTATCCTACATCTGTCCTTCTAGTGCTGAACGTAAAAAAAATATTTTAGACCCTTTTCATGCAAAATGTTAAAAAAATATTTTTCTCGTTTTTAATAAAAAAACTTTGTATCCCTTCATATGCCGATCTAGTTGCATTGTGGATTTTGCCCAAAACATGATTTTAGACATTATTCATTGAAAAAAGCTTTTAAAAAAATCACATTTGAAAAAAATATTTTAGACCCTTTTCATAAAAAATATATAAAAAATATTTTTCTTGTTTGTTATAAAGAACTTTGTATCCCTTCATATGCCGAACTAGTTGCATTGTGGACTTTGCCTAAAACATGATTTTAGAACATGTTAATGGAAAACATTTTTTTTTTAAATCACATTTGAAAACCCTTGTATGTTGAATTCTACATATGTCCTTCTAGTGCTAAACGTTAAAAAAATATTTTAGACCCTTTTCATGCAAAATGTATAAAAAATATTTTTCTTGTTTGTTATAAGAACTTTGTATCCCTTCATATGCCGAACTAGTTGCATTGTGGATTTTGCCTAAAACATGATTTTAGAAAATATTCATTGAAAAAAGCTTTTTAAAAAATCACATTTGAAAACTCTTGTATATTGTATCCTACATCTGTCCTTCTAGTGCTGAACGTAAAAAAAATATTTTAGACCCTTTTCATGCAAAATGTTAAAAAAATATTTTTCTCGTTTTTAATAAAAAAACTTTGTATCCCTTCATATGCCGATCTAGTTGCATTGTGGATTTTGCCCAAAACATGATTTTAGACAATATTCATTGAAAAAAGCTTTTAAAAAAATCACATTTGAAAACTCTTAAATATTGTATCCTACATCTGTCCTTCTAGTGCTGAACGTAAAAAAAATATTTTAGACCCTTTTCATGCAAAATGTATAAAAAATATTTTTCTTGTTTGTTATAAAGAACTTTGTATCCCTTCATATGCCGAACTAGTTGCATTGTGGATTTTGCCTAAAACATGATTTTAGACAATATTAATTGAAAAAAGCTTTTTAAAAAATCACATTTGAAAAAAATATTTTAGACCCTTTTCATGCAAAATGTATAAAAAATATTTTTCTTGTTTGTTATAAGAACTTTGTATCCCTTCATATGCCGAACTAGTTGCATTGTGGATTTTGCCTAAAACATGATTTTAGACAATATTCATTGAAAAAAGCTTTTTAAAAAATCACATTTAAAAAATATATTTTAGACCCTTTTCATGCAAAATGTATAAAAAATATTTTTCTTGTTTGTTATAAGAACTTTGTATCCCTTCATATGCCGAACTAGTTGCATTGTGGATTTTGCCTAAAACATGATTTTAGAAAATATTCATTGAAAAAAGCTTTTTTAAAAATCACATTTGAAAACTCTTGTATATTGTATCCTACATTTGTCCTTCTAGTGCTGAACGTAAAAAAATTATTTTAGACCCTTTTCATGCAAAATGTTAAAAAAATATTTTTCCTCGTTTTTAATAAAAAAAACTTTATATCCCTTCATATGCCGATCTAGTTGCATTGTGGATTTTGCCCAAAACATGATTTTAGACAATATTCATTGAAAAAAGCTTTTTAAAAAATCACATTTGAAAACTCTTGTATATTGTATCCTACATCTGTCCTTCTAGTGCTGAACGTAAAAAAAATATTTTAGACCCTTTTCATGCAAAATGTATAAAAAATATTTTTCTCGTTTTTTATAAAAAACTTTGTATCCCTTCATATGCCGAACTAGTTGTATTGTGGATTTTGCCTAAAACATGATTTTAGACATTATTCATTGAAAAAAGCTTTTAAAAAATCACATTTTTAAAAAATATTTTAGACCCTTTTCATGCAAAATGTATAAAAAATGTTTTTCTTGTTTGTTAAAATAACTTTGTATCCCTTCATATGCCGAACTAGTTGCATTGTGGATTTTGCCTAAAACATGATTTTAGAAAATATTCATTGAAAAAAGGTTTTAATAAAATCACATTTGCAAAAAATATTTTAGACCCTTTTCATGCAAAATGTATAAAAAATATTTTTCTTGTTTGTTATAAAGAACTTTGTATCCCTTCATATGCCGAACTAGTTGCATTATGGATTTTGCCTAAAACATGATTTTAGAAAATGTTAATGAAAAACAGCTTTAAAAAAGTCACATTTGAAATCCCTTGTATATTGTATTATACATCTGTCCTTCTGGTGCTGAACGTAAAAAAAATATTTTAGACCCTTTTCATGCAAAATGTATACAAAATATTTTTCTTGTTTTTATAAAGAACTTTGTATCCCTTCATATGCCAAACTAGTTGCATTGTGGATTTTGCCTAAAACATGATTTTAGACAATGTTAATGAAAAACAGTTTTAAAAAAGTCACATTTGAAATCCCTTGTATATTGTATTTTACATCTGTCCTTCTAGTGCTGAACGTAAAAAAATTTTTAGACCCTTTTCATGCAAAATGTATAAAAAATATTTTTCGCGTTTTTTATAAAATAACTTTGTATCCCTTCATATGCCGAACTAGTTGCATTGTGGATTTTGCCTAAAACATGATTTTAGACAATATTCATTGAAAAAAGCTTTTAAAAAAATCACATTTGAAAACTCTTGTATGTTGTATTCTACATATATCCTTCTAGTGCTGAACGTTAAAAAAATATTTTAGACCCTTTTCATGCAAAATGTATAAAAAATATTTTTCTCGTTTTTAATAAAAAAACTTTGTATCCCTTCATATGCCGAACTAGTTGCATTGTGGATTTAGCCTAAAACATGATTTTAGACAATATCCATTGAAAAAAGCTTTAAAAAAATCACATTTGAAAAAAATATTTTTGACCCTTTTCATGCAAAATGTATAAAAAATATTTTTCTTGTTTGTTATAAAGAACTTTGTATCCCTTCATATGCCGAACTAGTTGCATTGTGGATTTTGCCTAAAACATGATTTTAGACAATATTCATTGGAAAAAGCTTTTGAAAAAATCACATTTGAAAAAAATATTTTAGACCCTTTTCATAAAAAATATATACAAAATATTTTTCTTGTTTGTTATAAAGAACTTTGCATCCCTTCACATGCCGAACTAGTTGCATTGTGGATTTTGCCTAAAACATGATTTTAGACAATATTCATTGAAAAAAGCTTTTTAAAAAATCTCATTTGAAAAAAATATTTTAGACTCTTTTCATGCAAAATGTATAAAAAATATTTTTCTTGTTTGTTATAAAGAACTTTGTATCCCTTCATATGCCGAACTAGTTGCATTGTGGATTTTGCCTAAAACTAAAACATGATTTTAGAAAATATTCATTGAAAAAAGCTTTTTTAAAAATCACATTTGAAAACTCTTGTATATTGTATCCTACATCTGTCCTTCTAGTGCTGAACGTAAAAAAATATTTTAGACCCTTTTCATGCAAAATGTTAAAAAAATATTTTTCTCGTTTTTAATAAAAAAACTTTGTATCCCTTCATATGCCGATCTAGTTGCATTGTGGATTTTGCCCAAAACATGATTTTAGACAATATTCATTGAAAAAAGCTTTTAAAAAAATCACATTTGAAAAAAATATTATAGAACCTTTTCATTAAAAATATATAAAAAATATTTTTCTTGTTTGTTATAAAGAACTTTGTATCCCTTCATATGCCGAACTAGTTGCATTGTGGATTTTGCCTAAAACATGATTTTAGAACATGTTAATGGAAAACATTTTTTTTTTAAATCACATTTGAAAACCCTTGTATGTGTATGTTGAATTCTACATATGTCCTTCTAGTGCTGAATGTTAAAAAATATTTTAGACCCTTTTCATGCAAAATGTATAAAAAATATTTTTTTTGTTTGTTATAAAGAACTTTGTATCCCTTCATATGCCGAACTAGTTGCATTCTGGATTTTGCCTAAAACATGATTTTAGAAAATGTTAATGAAAAACAGTTTTAAAAAAGTCACTTTTGAAATCCCTTGTATATGGTATTTTACATCTGTCCTTCTAGTGCTGAACGTAAAACATTTTTTTGACCCTTTTCATGCAAAATGTATAAAAAATATTTTTCTCGTTTTTTATAAAAAAACTTTGTATCCCTTCATATGCCGAACTAGTTGCATTGTCGATTTTGCCTAAAACATGATTTTAGACAATATTCATTGAAAAAAGTTTTAAAAAATCACATTTGAAAAAAATATTTTAGACCCTTCCCTTTTCATGCAAAATGTATAAAAAATATTTTTCTTGTTTGTTATAAAGAACTTTGTATCCCTTCATATGCTGAACTAGTTGCATTGTGGATTTTGCCTAAAACATGATTTTAGAACATGTTAATGGAAAACATTTTTTTTTAAATCACATTTGAAAACCCTTGTATGTTGAATTCTACATATGTCCTTCTAGTGCTGAACGTAAAAAAATATTTTAGACCCTTTTCATGCAAAATGTATAAAAAATATTTTTCTCGTTTTTTATAAAAAAAACTTTGTATCCCTTCATATGCCGAACTAGTTGCATTGTGGATTTTGCCTAAAACATGATTTTAGACAATATCCATTGAAAAAAGCTTTTAAAAAATCACATTTGAAAAAAATATTTTTGACCCTTTTCATGCAAAATGTATAAAAAATATTTTTCTTGTTTGTTATAAAGAACTTTGTATCCCTTCATATGCCGAACTAGTTGCATTGTGGATTTTGCCTAAAACATGATTTTAGAAAATGTTAATGAAAAACAGTTTTAAAAAAGTCACATTTGAAATCCCTTGTATATTGTATTTTACATCTTTCCTTCTAGTGCTGAACGTAAAACATTTTTTTGACCCTTTTCATGCAAAATGTATAAAAAATATTTTTCTCGTTTTTTATAAAAAAAACTTTGTATCCCTTCATATGCCGAACTAGTTGCATTGTGGATTTTGCCTAAAACATGATTTTAGACAATATTCATTGAAAAAAGCTTTTAAAAAATCACATTTGAAAAAAATATTTTAGACCCTTTTCATGCAAAATGTATAAAAAATATTTTTCTTGTTTGTTATAAAGAACTTTGTATCCCTTCATATGCTGAACTAGTTGCATTGTGGATTTTGCCTAAAACATGATTTTAGAACATGTTAATGGAAAACATTTTTTTTAAAATCACATTTGAAAACCCTTGTATGTTGAATTCTACATATGTCCTTCTCTTCTAGTGCTGAACGTAAAAAAATTATTTTAGACCCTTTTCATGCAAAATGTTAAAAAAATATTTTTCCTCGTTTTTAATAAAAAAAACTTTATATCCCTTCATATGCCGATCTAGTTGCATTGTGGATTTTGCCCAAAACATGATTTTAGACAATATTCATTGAAAAAAGCTTTTTAAAAAATCACATTTGAAAACTCTTGTATATTGTATCCTACATCTGTCCTTCTAGTGCTGAACGTAAAAAAAATATTTTAGACCCTTTTCATGCAAAATGTATAAAAAATATTTTTCTCGTTTTTTATAAAAAACTTTGTATCCCTTCATATGCCGAACTAGTTGTATTGTGGATTTTGCCTAAAACATGATTTTAGACATTATTCATTGAAAAAAGCTTTTAAAAAATCACATTTTAAAAAATATTTTAGACCCTTTTCATGCAAAATGTATAAAAAATGTTTTTCTTTTCTTGTTTGTTAAAATAACTTTTTATCCCTTCATATGCCGAACTAGTTGCATTGTGGATTTTGCCTAAAACATGATTTTAGAAAATATTCATTGAAAAAAGGTTTTAATAAAATCACATTTGCAAAAAATATTTTAGACCCTTTTCATGCAAAATGTATAAAAAATATTTTTCTTGTTTGTTATAAAGAACTTTGTATCCCTTCATATGCCGAACTAGTTGCATTATGGATTTTGCCTAAAACATGATTTTAGAAAATGTTAATGAAAAACAGCTTTAAAAAAGTCACATTTGAAATCCCTTGTATATTGTATTATACATCTGTCCTTCTGGTGCTGAACGTAAAAAAAATATTTTAGACCCTTTTCATGCAAAATGTATACAAAATATTTTTCTTGTTTTTATAAAGAACTTTGTATCCCTTCATATGCCAAACTAGTTGCATTGTGGATTTTGCTTTGCCTAAAACATGATTTTAGACAATGTTAATGAAAAACAGTTTTAAAAAAGTCACATTTGAAATCCCTTGTATATTGTATTTTACATCTGTCCTTCTAGTGCTGAACGTAAAAAATTTTTTAGACCCTTTTCATGCAAAATGTATAAAAAATATTTTTCGCGTTTTTTATAAAATAACTTTGTATCCCTTCATATGCCGAACTAGTTGCATTGTGGATTTTGCCTAAAACATGATTTTAGACAATATTCATTGAAAAAAGCTTTTAAAAAAATCACATTTGAAAACTCTTGTATGTTGTATTCTACATATATCCTTCTAGTGCTGAACGTTAAAAAAATATTTTAGACCCTTTTCATGCAAAATGTATAAAAAATATTTTTCTCGTTTTTAATAAAAAAACTTTGTATCCCTTCATATGCCGAACTAGTTGCATTGTGGATTTAGCCTAAAACATGATTTTAGACAATATCCATTGAAAAAAGCTTTAAATTAAAAAAATCACATTTGAAAAAAATATTTTTGACCCTTTTCATGCAAAATGTATAAAAAATATTTTTCTTGTTTGTTATAAAGAACTTTGTATCCCTTCATATGCCGAACTAGTTGCATTGTGGATTTTGCCTAAAACATGATTTTAGACAATATTCATTGGAAAAAGCTTTTGAAAAAATCACATTTGAAAAAAATATTTTAGACCCTTTTCATAAAAAATATATACAAAATATTTTTCTTGTTTGTTATAAAGAACTTTGCATCCCTTCACATGCCGAACTAGTTGCATTGTGGATTTTGCCTAAAACATGATTTTAGACAATATTCATTGAAAAAAGCTTTTTAAAAAATCTCATTTGAAAAAAATATTTTAGACTCTTTTCATGCAAAATGTATAAAAAATATTTTTCTTGTTTGTTATAAAGAACTTTGTATCCCTTCATATGCCGAACTAACTAGTTGCATTGTGGATTTTGCCTAAAACATGATTTTAGAAAATATTCATTGAAAAAAGCTTTTTTAAAAATCACATTTGAAAACTCTTGTATATTGTATCCTACATCTGTCCTTCTAGTGCTGAACGTAAAAAAAATATTTTAGACCCTTTTCATGCAAAATGTTAAAAAAATATTTTTCTCGTTTTTAATAAAAAAACTTTGTATCCCTTCATATGCCGATCTAGTTGCATTGTGGATTTTGCCCAAAACATGATTTTAGACAATATTCATTGAAAAAAGCTTTTAAAAAAATCACATTTGAAAAAAATATTTTAGACCCTTTTCATAAAAAATATATAAAAAATATTTTTCTTGTTTGTTATAAAGAACTTTGTATCCCTTCATATGCCGAACTAGTTGCATTGTGGATTTTGCCTAAAACATGATTTTAGAACATGTTAATGGAAAACATTTTTTTTTTAAATCACATTTGAAAACCCTTGTATGTTGAATTCTACATATGTCCTTCTAGTGCTGAATGTTAAAAAATATTTTAGACCCTTTTCATGCAAAATGTATAAAAAATATTTTTTTTGTTTGTTATAAAGAACTTTGTATCCCTTCATATGCCGAACTAGTTGCATTGTGGATTTTGCCTAAAACATGATTTTAGAAAATGTTAATGAAAAACAGTTTTAAAAAAGTCACTTTTGAAATCCCTTGTATATGGTATTTTACATCTGTCCTTCTAGTGCTGAACGTAAAACATTTTTTTGACCCTTTTCATGCAAAATGTATAAAAAATATTTTTCTCGTTTTTTATAAAAAAACTTTGTATCCCTTCATATGCCGAACTAGTTGCATTGTCGATTTTGCCTAAAACATGATTTTAGACAATATTCATTGAAAAAAGTTTTTAAAAAATCACATTTGAAAAAAATATTTTAGACCCTTTTCATGCAAAATGTATAAAAAATATTTTTCTTGTTTGTTATAAAGAACTTTGTATCCCTTCATATGCTGAACTAGTTGCATTGTGGATTTTGCCTAAAACATGATTTTAGAACATGTTAATGGAAAACATTTTTTTTAAATCACATTTGAAAACCCTTGTATGTTGAATTCTACATATGTCCTTCTAGTGCTGAACGTAAAAAAATATTTTAGACCCTTTTCATGCAAAATGTATAAAAAATATTTTTCTCGTTTTTTATAAAAAAAACTTTGTATCCCTTCATATGCCGAACTAGTTGCATTGTGGATTTTGCCTAAAACATGATTTTAGACAATATCCATTGAAAAAAGCTTTTAAAAAATCACATTTGAAAAAAATATTTTTGACCCTTTTCATGCAAAATGTATAAAAAATATTTTTCTTGTTTGTTATAAAGAACTTTGTATCCCTTCATATGCCGAACTAGTTGCATTGTGGATTTTGCCTAAAACATGATTTTAGAAAATGTTAATGG
>CM062480.1:2302400-2392209 GCA_031479575.1 Coregonus ussuriensis | reverse complement strand
GTTACCAGGTAATAACATGGTTATATACAGGGTTACCAGGTAATAACATGGTTATATACAGGGTTACCAGGTAATAACATGGTTATATACAGGGAGTACCAGGTAATAACATGGCTATATTCAGGGGTACCAGGTAATAACATGGTTATATACAGGGTTACCAGGTGATAACATGGTTATATACAGGGAGTACCAGGTAATAACATGGTTATATACAGGGGGTACCAGGTAATAACATGGTTATATATGGTTACCAGGTAATAACATGGTTATATACAGGGGTACCAGGTAATAACATGGTTATATGCAGGGAGTACCAGGTAATAACATGGTTATATTCAGGGTTACCAGGTAATAACATGGCTATATTCAGGGGTACCAGGTATTAACATGGCTATATTCAGGGGTACCAGGTAATAA
Organism: Coregonus ussuriensis; assembly: GCA_031479575.1. NCBI lineage: Eukaryota > Metazoa > Chordata > Actinopteri > Salmoniformes > Salmonidae > Coregonus > Coregonus ussuriensis. Next base: position 2,391,789 of record CM062480.1, on the reverse strand, counting down.
CATGGCTATATACAACAGGGAGTAACAGGTAATAACATGGTTATATACAGGGGTACCAGGTAATAACATGGTTATATACAGGGGTACCAGGTAATAACATGGCTATATTCAGGGGTACCAGGTAATAACATGGTTATATACAGGGTTACCAGGTAATAACATGGTTATATACAGGGAGTACCAGGTAATAACATGGTTATATACAGGGGTACCAGGTAATAACATGGTTATATACAGGGTTACCAGGTAATAACATGGTTATATACAGGGGTGCCAGGTAATAACATGGTTATATACAGGGGTACCAGGTAATAACATGGTTATATACAGGGTTACCAGGTAATAACATGGTTATATACAGGGGGTACCGGGTAATAACATGGTTATATACAGGGTTACCAGGTAATAACATGGTTATATACAGGGTTACCAGGTAATAACATGGTTATATACAGGGGTACCAGGTAATAACATGGTTATATACAGGGGTACCAGGTCAGGTAATAACATGGTTATATACAGGGTTACCAGGTAATAACATGGTTATATACAGGGTTACCAGGTAATAACATGGTTATATACAGGGGTACCAGGTAATAACACGGTTATATACAGGGTTACCAGGTAATAACATGGTTATATACAGGGGTACCAGGTAAAAACATGGCTATATAAAGGGGTACCAGGTAATAACATGGTTATATACAGGGTTACCAGGTAATAACATGGTTATATACAGGGAGTACCAGGTAATAACATGGTTATATACAGGGAGTACCAGGTAATAACATGGTTATATACAGGGTTACCAGGTAATAACATGGTTATATACAGGGAGTACCATGTAATAACATGGTTATACACAGGGTGTACCAGGTAACAACATGGTTATATACAGGGGTACCAGGTAATAACATGGTTATATACAGGGTTACCAGGTAATAACATGGTTATATACAGGGTTACCAGATAATAACATGGTTATATACAGGGTTAGGTTACCAGGTGATAACATGGTTATATACAGGGAGTACCAGGTAATAACATGGTTATATACAGGGGTACCAGGTAATAACATGGTTATATATGGTTACCAGGTAATAACATGGTTATATACAGGGGTACCAGGTAATAACATGGTTATATACAGGGAGTACCAGGTAATAACATGGTTATATTCAGGGTTACCAGGTAATAACATGGCTATATTCAGGGGTACCAGGTATTAACATGGCTATATTCAGGGGTACCAGGTAATAACATGGCTATATACAGGGAGTAACAGGTAATAACATGGTTATATACAGGGGTACCAGGTAATAACATAGTTATATACAGGGGTACCAGGTAATAACATGGTTATATACAGGAGTACCAGGTGATAACATGGTTATATACAGGGGTACCAGGTAATAACATGGTTATATACAGGGGTACCAGGTAATAACATGGTTATATACAGGGGTACCAGGTAATAACATGGCTATATACTATACAGGGTTACCAGGTAATAACATGGTTATATACAGGGTTACCAGGTAATAACATGGTTATATACAGGGTTACCAGGTAATAACATGGTTATATACAGGGAGTACCAGGTAATAACATGGCTATATTCAGGGGTACCAGGTAATAACATGGTTATATACAGGGTTACCAGGTAATAACATGGTTATATACAGGGTTACCAGGTAATAACATGGTTATATACAGGGAGTACCAGGTAATAACATGGTTATATACAGGGGTACCAGGTAATAACATGGTTATATACAGGGTTACCAGATAATAACATGGTTATATACAGGGAGTACCAGGTAATAACATGGTTATATACAGGGGTACCAGGTAATAACATGGTTATATACAGGTTATATCTCACCAACGAACTATCATGGTCCAAACACACCAAGACAGTCGTGAAGAGGGCACGACAAAACCTATTCCCCCTCAGGAGACTAAAAAGATTTGGCATGGGTCCTCAGATCGATCCTCAAAAAATTCTACAGCTGCACCATCGAGAGCATCCTGACTGGTTGCATCACCGCCTGGTATGGCAACTGCTTGGCCTCTGACCGCAAGGCACTACAGAGGGTAGTGCGTACGGCCCAGTACATCACTGGGGCAAAGCTCCCTGCCATCCAGGACCTCTATACCAGGCGGTGTCAGAGGAAGGCCCTCAAAATTGTCAAAGACTCCAGTCACCCTAGTCATAGACTGTTCTCTCTGCTACCGCACGGCAAGCGGTACCGGAGTGCCAAGTCTAGGTCCAAAAGACTTCTCAACAGCTTCTACCCCCAAGCCATAAGACTCCTGAACAGCTAATCATGGCTACCCGGACTATTTGCACTGCCCCCCCACCCCATCCTTTTTACGCTGCTGCTACTCTGTTAAGTATTTATGCATAGTCACTTTAACTCTACCCACATGTACATATTACCTCAACTACCTCAACTAGCCGGTGCCCCCGCACATTGACTATGCAACCCCGTACCCCCCTGTATATATAGCCTCCCTACTGTCACTTTATTTTATTGTATATATAGCCTCCCTACTGTCACTTTATTTTATTTCTGCTCTTTTTTTCTCAACACTTTTTTGTTGTTGTTTTATTCTTACTTTTTTGTTTAAAATAAACGCACTGTTGGTTAAGGGCTGTAAGTAAGCATTTCACTGTAATGTCTGCACCTGTTGTATTCGGCGCATGTGACCAATAACATTTGATTTGATTTGATTTGAGTACCAGGTAATAACATGGCTATATTCAGGGGTACCAGGTAATAACATGGTTATATACAGGGAGTACCAGGTAATAACATGGTTATATACAGGGGTACCAGGTAATAACATGGTTATATACAGGGAGTACCAGGTAATAACATGGTTATATACAGGGGTTACCAGGTAATAACATGGTTATATACAGGGTTACCAGGTAATAACATGGTTATATACAGGGTTACCAGGTAATAACATGGTTATATACAGGGGAGTACCAGGTAATAACATGGTTATATACAGGGGTACCAGGTAATAACATGGTTATATACAGGGGTACCAGGTAATAACATGGTTATATACAGGGTTACCAGGTAATAACATGGCTATATTCAGGGGTACCAGGTAATAACATGGTTATATACAGGGGTACCAGGTAATAACATGGTTATATACAGGGGTACCAGGTAATAACATGGTTATATACAGGAGTACCAGGTAATAACATGGTTATATACAGGGGTACCAGGTAATAACATGGTTATATACAGGGGTACCAGGTAATAACATGGCTATATTCAGGGGTAACAGGTAATAACATGGTTATATACAGGGAGTACCAGGTAATAACATGGTTATATACAGGGGTACCAGGTAATAACATGGTTATATACAGGGGTACTAGATAATAACATGGCTATATTCAGGGGTAACAGGTAATAACATGGTTATATACAGGGTTACCAGGTAATAACATGGTTATATACAGGAGGGAGTACCAGGTAATAACATGGTTATATACAGGGTTACCAGGTAATAACATGGTTATATACAGGGTTACCAGGTAATAACATGGTTATATACAGGGAGTACCAGGTAATAACATGGTTATATACAGGGGTACCAGGTAATAACATGGTTATATACAGGTTATATCTCACCAACGAACTATCATGGTCCAAACACACCAAGACAGTCGTGAAGAGGGCACGACAAAGCCTATTCCCCCTCAGGAGACTAAAAAGATTTGGCATGGGTCCTCAGATCCTCAAAAAATTCTACAGCTGCACCATCGAGAGCATCCTGACTGGTTGCATCACCGCCTGGTATGGCAACTGCTTGGCCTCTGACCGCAAGGCACTACAGAGGGTAGTGCGTACGGCCCAGTACATCACTGGGGCAAAGCTCCCTGTCATCCAGGACCTCTATACCAGGCGGTGTCAGAGGAAGGCCCTCAAAATTGTCAAAGACTCCAGTCACCCTAGTCATAACTGTTCTCTCTGCTACCGCACGGCAAGCGGTACCGGAGTGCCAAGTCTAGGTCCAAAAGACTTCTCAACAGCTTCTACCCCCAAGCCATAAGACTCCTGAACAGCTAATCATGGCTACCCGGACTTTTTGCACTGCCCCCCCACCCCATCCTTTTTACGCTGCTGCTACTCTGTTAAGTATTTATGCATAGTCACTTTAACTCTACCCACATGTACATATTACCTCAACTACCTCAACTAGCCGGTGCCCCCGCACATTGACTATGCAACGGTACCCCCCTGTATATATAGCCTCCCTACTGTCACTTTATTTTATTGTATATATAGCCTCCCTACTGTCACTTTATTTTACTTTTGCTCTTTTTTTCTCAACACTTTTTTGTTGTTGTTTTATTCTTACTTTTTTGTTTAAAATAAATGCACTGTTGGTTAAGGGCTGTAAGTAAGCGTTTCACTGTAATGTCTGCACCTGTTGTATTCGGCGCATGTGACCAATAAAATAAAATTTGATTTGATTTGATTTGAGTACCAGGTAATAACATGGCTATATTCAGGGGTACCAGGTAATAACATGGTTATATACAGGGAGTACCAGGTAATAACATGGTTATATACAGGGTTACCAGGTAATAACATGGTTATATACAGGGTTACCAGGTAATAACATGGTTATATACAGGGAGTACCAGGTAATAACATGGTTATATACAGGGGTACCAGGTAATAACATGGTTATATACAGGGAGTACCAGGTAATAACATGGTTATATACAGGGGTACCAGGTAATAACATGGTTATATACAGGGGTACCAGGTAATAACATGGTTATATACAGGGTTACCAGGTAATAACATGGTTATATACAGGGTTACCAGGTAATAACATGGCTATATTCAGGGGTACCAGGTAATAACATGGTTATATACAGGGGTACCAGGTAATAACATGGTTATATACAGGGGTACCAGGTAATAACATGGTTATATACAGGAGTACCAAGGTAATAACATGGTTATATACAGGGGTACCAGGTAATAACATGGTTATATACAGGGGTACCAGGTAATAACATGGTTATATACAGGGGTACCAGGTAATAACATGGCTATATTCAGGGGTAACAGGTAATAACATGGTTATATACAGGGAGTACCAGGTAATAACATGGTTATATACAGGGGTACCAGGTAATAACATGGTTATATACAGGGGTACCAGATAATAACATGGCTATATTCAGGGGTAACAGGTAATAACATGGTTATATACAGGGTTACCAGGTAATAACATGGTTATATACAGGGAGTACCAGGTAATAACATGGTTATATACAGGGTTACCAGGTAATAACATGGTTATATACAGGGTTACCAGGTAATAACATGGTTATATACAAGGAGTACCAGGTAATAACATGGTTATATACAGGGGTACCAGGTAATAACATGGTTATATACAGGGTTACCAGGTAATAACATGGCTATATTCAGGGGTACCACAGGTAATTACATGGTTATATACAGGGGTACCAGGTAATAACATGGTTATATACAGGGGTACCAGGTAATAACATGGTTATATACAGGGGTACCAGGTAATAACATGGTTATATACAGGGGTACCAGGTAATAACATGGTTATATACAGGGGTACCAGGTAATAACATGGTTATATACAGGGGTACCAGGTAATAACATGGCTATATACAGGGGTACCAGGTAATAACATGGCTATATTCAGGGGTAACAGGTAATAACATGGTTATATACAGGGAGTACCAGGTAATAACATGGTTATATACAGGGGTACCAGATAATAACATGGCTATATTCAGGGGTAACAGGTAATAACATGGTTATATACAGGGTTACCAGGTAATAACATGGTTATATACAGGGAGTACCAGGTAATAACATGGTTATATACAGGGTTACCAGGTAATAACATGGTTATATACAGGGTTACCAGGTAATAACATGGTTATATACAGGGAGTACCAGGTAATAACATGGTTATATACAGGGGTACCAGGTAATAACATGGTTATATACAGTACCAGATAATAACATGGCTATATTCAGGACCGGTAATAACATGGTTATATACAGTACCAGGTAATAACATGGTTATATACAGTACCAGGTAATAACATGGTTATATACAGGGTTACCAGGTAATAACATGGTTATATACAGGGTTACCAGGTAATAACATGGTTATATACAGGGAGTACCAGGTAATAACATGGTTCTATACAGGGGTACCAGGTAATAACATGGTTATATACAGTGTTACCAGGTAATACCATGGTTATATACAGGGAGTACCAGGTAATAACATGGCTATATTCAGGGGTACCAGGTAATAACATGGTTATATACAGGGAGTACCAGGTAATAACATGGTTATATACAGGGTTACCAGGTAATACCATGGTTATATACAGGGAGTACCAGGTAATAACATGGCTATATTCAGGGTTACCAGGTAATAACATGGTTATATACAGGGTTACCAGGTAATACCATGGTTATATACAGGGAGTACCAGGTAATAACATGGTTATATACAGGGTTACCAGGTAATAACATGGCTATATTCAGGGGTACCAGGTAATAACATGGCTATATACAGGGTTACCAGGTAATAACATGGTTATATACAGGGGTACCAGGTAATAACATGGTTATATACAGGGTTACCAGATAATAACATGGTTATATACAGGGAGTACCAGGTAATAACATGGTTATATACAGGGGTACCAGGTAATAACATGGTTATATACAGGTTATATCTCACCAACGAACTATCATGGTCCAAACACACCAAGACAGTCGTGAAGAGGGCACGACAAAACCTATTCCCCCTCAGGAGACTAAAAAGATTTGGCATGGGTCCTCAGATCCTCAAAAAATTCTACAGCTGCACCATCGAGAGCATCCTGACTGGTTGCATCACCGCCTGGTATGGCAACTGCTTGGCCTCTGACCGCAAGGCACTACAGAGGGTAGTGCGTACGGCCCAGTACATCACTGGGGCAAAGCTCCCTGCCATCCAGGACCTCTATACCAGGCGGTGTCAGAGGAAGGCCCTCAAAATTGTCAAAGACTCCAGTCACCCTAGTCATAGACTGTTCTCTCTGCTACCGCACGGCAAGCGGTACCGGAGTGCCAAGTCTAGGTCCAAAAGACTTCTCAACAGCTTCTACCCCCAAGCCATAAGACTCCTGAACAGCTAATCATGGCTACCCGGACTATTTGCACTGCCCCCCCACCCCATCCTTTTTACGCTGCTGCTACTCTGTTAAGTATTTATGCATAGTCACTTTAACTCTACCCACATGTACATATTACCTCAACTACCTCAACTAGCCGGTGCCCCCGCACATTGACTATGCAACCGTACCCCCCTGTATATATAGCCTCCCTACTGTCACTTTATTTTATTGTATATATAGCCTCCCTACTGTCACTTTATTTTATTTCTGCTCTTTTTTTCTCAACACTTTTTTGTTGTTGTTTTATTCTTACTTTTTTGTTTAAAATAAACGCACTGTTGGTTAAGGGCTGTAAGTAAGCATTTCACTGTAATGTCTGCACCTGTTGTATTCGGCGCATGTGACCAATAACATTTGATTTGATTTGATTTGAGTACCAGGTAATAACATGGCTATATTCAGGGGTACCAGGTAATAACATGGTTATATACAGGGAGTACCAGGTAATAACATGGTTATATACAGGGGTACCAGGTAATAACATGGTTATATACAGGGAGTACCAGGTAATAACATGGTTATATACAGGGGTTACCAGGTAATAACATGGTTATATACAGGGTTACCAGGTAATAACATGGTTATATACAGGGTTACCAGGTAATAACATGGTTATATACAGGGAGTACCAGGTAATAACATGGTTATATACAGGGGTACCAGGTAATAACATGGTTATATACAGGGGTACCAGGTAATAACATGGTTATATACAGGGTTACCAGGTAATAACATGGCTATATTCAGGGGTACCAGGTAATAACATGGTTATATACAGGGGTACCAGGTAATAACATGGTTATATACAGGGGTACCAGGTAATAACATGGTTATATACAGGAGTACCAGGTAATAACATGGTTATATACAGGGGTACCAGGTAATAACATGGTTATATACAGGGGTACCAGGTAATAACATGGCTATATTCAGGGGTAACAGGTAATAACATGGTTATATACAGGGAGTACCAGGTAATAACATGGTTATATACAGGGGTACCAGGTAATAACATGGTTATATACAGGGGTACTAGATAATAACATGGCTATATTCAGGGGTAACAGGTAATAACATGGTTATATACAGGGTTACCAGGTAATAACATGGTTATATACAGGGAGTACCAGGTAATAACATGGTTATATACAGGGTTACCAGGTAATAACATGGTTATATACAGGGTTACCAGGTAATAACATGGTTATATACAGGGAGTACCAGGTAATAACATGGTTATATACAGGGGTACCAGGTAATAACATGGTTATATACAGGTTATATCTCACCAACGAACTATCATGGTCCAAACACACCAAGACAGTCGTGAAGAGGGCACGACAAAGCCTATTCCCCCTCAGGAGACTAAAAAGATTTGGCATGGGTCCTCAGATCCTCAAAAAATTCTACAGCTGCACCATCGAGAGCATCCTGACTGGTTGCATCACCGCCTGGTATGGCAACTGCTTGGCCTCTGACCGCAAGGCACTACAGAGGGTAGTGCGTACGGCCCAGTACATCACTGGGGCAAAGCTCCCTGTCATCCAGGACCTCTATACCAGGCGGTGTCAGAGGAAGGCCCTCAAAATTGTCAAAGACTCCAGTCACCCTAGTCATAGACTGTTCTCTCTGCTACCGCACGGCAAGCGGTACCGGAGTGCCAAGTCTAGGTCCAAAAGACTTCTCAACAGCTTCTACCCCCAAGCCATAAGACTCCTGAACAGCTAATCATGGCTACCCGGACTTTTTGCACTGCCCCCCCACCCCATCCTTTTTACGCTGCTGCTACTCTGTTAAGTATTTATGCATAGTCACTTTAACTCTACCCACATGTACATATTACCTCAACTACCTCAACTAGCCGGTGCCCCCGCACATTGACTATGCAACGGTACCCCCCTGTATATATAGCCTCCCTACTGTCACTTTATTTTATTGTATATATAGCCTCCCTACTGTCACTTTATTTTACTTTTGCTCTTTTTTTCTCAACACTTTTTTGTTGTTGTTTTATTCTTACTTTTTTGTTTAAAATAAATGCACTGTTGGTTAAGAGCTGTAAGTAAGCATTTCACTGTAATGTCTGCACCTGTTGTATTCGGCGCATGTGACCAATAAAATTTGATTTGATTTGATTTGAGTACCAGGTAATAACATGGCTATATTCAGGGGTACCAGGTAATAACATGGTTATATACAGGGAGTACCAGGTAATAACATGGTTATATACAGGGTTACCAGGTAATAACATGGTTATATACAGGGTTACCAGGTAATAACATGGTTATATACAGGGAGTACCAGGTAATAACATGGTTATATACAGGGGTACCAGGTAATAACATGGTTATATACAGGGAGTACCAGGTAATAACATGGTTATATACAGGGGTACCAGGTAATAACATGGTTATATACAGGGGTACCAGGTAATAACATGGTTATATACAGGGTTACCAGGTAATAACATGGTTATATACAGGGTTACCAGGTAATAACATGGCTATATTCAGGGGTACCAGGTAATAACATGGTTATATACAGGGGTACCAGGTAATAACATGGTTATATACAGGGGTACCAGGTAATAACATGGTTATATACAGGGGTACCAGGTAATAACATGGTTATATACAGGGGTACCAGGTAATAACATGGTTATATACAGGGGTACCAGGTAATAACATGGCTATATACAGGGGTACCAGGTAATAACATGGCTATATTCAGGGGTAACAGGTAATAACATGGTTATATACAGGGAGTACCAGGTAATAACATGGTTATATACAGGGGTACCAGGTAATAACATGGTTATATACAGGGGTACCAGATAATAACATGGCTATATTCAGGGGTAACAGGTAATAACATGGTTATATACAGGGTTACCAGGTAATAACATGGTTATATACAGGGAGTACCAGGTAATAACATGGTTATATACAGGGGTACCAGGTAATAACATGGTTATATACAGGGTTACCAGGTAATAACATGGCTATATTCAGGGGTACCAGGTAATAACATGGTTATATACAGGGGTACCAGGTAATAACATGGTTATATACAGGGGTACCAGGTAATAACATGGTTATATACAGGGGTACCAGGTAATAACATGGTTATATACAGGGGTACCAGGTAATAACATGGTTATATACAGGGGTACCAGGTAATAACATGGCTATATACAGGGGTACCAGGTAATAACATGGCTATATACAGGGGTACCAGGTAATAACATGGCTATATTCAGGGGTAACAGGTAATAACATGGTTATATACAGGGAGTACCAGGTAATAACATGGTTATATACAGGGGTACCAGATAATAACATGGCTATATTCAGGGGTAACAGGTAATAACATGGTTATATACAGGGTTACCAGGTAATAACATGGTTATATACAGGGAGTACCAGGTAATAACATGGTTATATACAGGGTTACCAGGTAATAACATGGTTATATACAGGGTTACCAGGTAATAACATGGTTATATACAGGGAGTACCAGGTAATAACATGGTTATATACAGGGGTACCAGGTAATAACATGGTTATATACAGGGGTACCAGATAATAACATGGCTATATTCAGGGGTAACAGGTAATAACATGGTTATATACAGGGTTACCAGGTAATAACATGGTTATATACAGGGAGTACCAGGTAATAACATGGTTATATACAGGGTTACCAGGTAATAACATGGTTATATACAGGGTTACCAGGTAATAACATGGTTATATACAGGGAGTACCAGGTAATAACATGGTTATATACAGGGGTACCAGGTAATAACATGGTTATATACAGGTTATATCTCACCAACGAACTATCATGGTCCAAACACACCAAGACAGTCGTGAAGAGGGCACGACAAAGCCTATTCCCCCTCAGGAGACTAAAAAGATTTGGCATGGGTCCTCAGATCCTCAAAAAATTCTACAGCTGCACCATCGAGAGCATCCTGACTGGTTGCATCACCGCCTGGTATGGCAACTGCTTGGCCTCTGACCGCAAGGCACTACAGAGGGTAGTGCGTACGGCCCAGTACATCACTGGGGCAAAGCTCCCTGCCATCCAGGACCTCTATACCAGGCGGTGTCAGAGGAAGGCCCTCAAAATTGTCAAAGACTCCAGTCACCCTAGTCATAGACTGTTCTCTCTGCTACCGCACGGCAAGCGGTACCGGAGTGCCAAGTCTAGGTCCAAAAGACTTCTCAACAGCTTCTACCCCCAAGCCATAAGACTCCTGAACAGCTAATCATGGCTACCCGGACTATTTGCACTGCCCCCCCACCCCATCCTTTTTACGCTGCTGCTACTCTGTTAAGTATTTATGCATAGTCACTTTAACTCTACCCACATGTACATATTACCTCAACTACCTCAACTAGCCGGTGCCCCCGCACATTGACTATGCAACGGTACCCCCCTGTATATATAGCCTCCCTACTGTCACTTTATTTTATTGTATATATAGCCTCCCTACTGTCACTTTATTTTACTTTTGCTCTTTTTTTCTCAACACTTTTTTGTTGTTGTTTTATTCTTACTTTTTTGTTTAAAATAAATGCACTGTTGGTTAAGGGCTGTAAGTAAGCATTTCACTGTAATGTCTGAAACCTGTTGTATTCGGCGCATGTGACCAATAAAATTTGATTTGATTTGATTTGAGTACCAGGTAATAACATGGCTATATTCAGGGGTACCAGGTAATAACATGGTTATATACAGGGAGTACCAGGTAATAACATGGTTATATACAGGGTTACCAGGTAATAACATGGTTATATACAGGGTTACCAGGTAATAACATGGTTATATACAGGGAGTACCAGGTAATAACATGGTTATATACAGGGGTACCAGGTAATAACATGGTTATATACAGGGAGTACCAGGTAATAACATGGTTATATACAGGGGTACCAGGTAATAACATGGTTATATACAGGGGTACCAGGTAATAACATGGTTATATACAGGGTTACCAGGTAATAACATGGTTATATACAGGGTTACCAGGTAATAACATGGCTATATTCAGGGGTACCAGGTAATAACATGGTTATATACAGGGGTACCAGGTAATAACATGGTTATATACAGGGGTACCAGGTAATAACATGGTTATATACAGGAGTACCAGGTAATAACATGGTTATATACAGGGGTACCAGGTAATAACATGGTTATATACAGGGGTACCAGGTAATAACATGGTTATATACAGGGGTACCAGGTAATAACATGGCTATATTCAGGGGTAACAGGTAATAACATGGTTATATACAGGGAGTACCAGGTAATAACATGGTTATATACAGGGGTACCAGGTAATAACATGGTTATATACAGGGGTACCAGATAATAACATGGCTATATTCAGGGGTAACAGGTAATAACATGGTTATATACAGGGTTACCAGGTAATAACATGGTTATATACAGGGAGTACCAGGTAATAACATGGTTATATACAGGGTTACCAGGTAATAACATGGTTATATACAGGGATACCAGGTAATAACATGGTTATATACAGGGAGTACCAGGTAATAACATGGTTATATACAGGGGTACCAGGTAATAACATGGTTATATACAGGGTTACCAGGTAATAACCTGGCTATATTCAGGGGTACCAGGTAATTACATGGTTATATACAGGGGTACCAGGTAATAACATGGTTATATACAGGGGTACCAGGTAATAACATGGTTATATACAGGGGTACCAGGTAATAACATGGTTATATACAGGGGTACCAGGTAATAACATGGTTATATACAGGGGTACCAGGTAATAACATGGTTATATACAGGGGTACCAGGTAATAACATGGCTATATACAGGGGTACCAGGTAATAACATGGCTATATTCAGGGGTAACAGGTAATAACATGGTTATATACAGGGAGTACCAGGTAATAACATGGTTATATACAGGGGTACCAGATAATAACATGGCTATATTCAGGGGTAACAGGTAATAACATGGTTATATACAGGGTTACCAGGTAATAACATGGTTATATACAGGGAGTACCAGGTAATAACATGGTTATATACAGGGTTACCAGGTAATAACATGGTTATATACAGGGTTACCAGGTAATAACATGGTTATATACAGGGAGTACCAGGTAATAACATGGTTATATACAGGGGTACCAGGTAATAACATGGTTATATACAGGGGTACCAGATAATAACATGGCTATATTCAGGGGTAACAGGTAATAACATGGTTATATACAGGGTTACCAGGTAATAACATGGTTATATACAGGGAGTACCAGGTAATAACATGGTTATATACAGGGTTACCAGGTAATAACATGGTTATATACAGGGTTACCAGGTAATAACATGGTTATATACAGGGAGTACCAGGTAATAACATGGTTATATACAGGGGTACCAGGTAATAACATGGTTATATACAGGTTATATCTCACCAACGAACTATCATGGTCCAAACACACCAAGACAGTCGTGAAGAGGGCACGACAAAGCCTATTCCCCCTCAGGAGACTAAAAAGATTTGGCATGGGTCCTCAGATCCTCAAAAAATTCTACAGCTGCACCATCGAGAGCATCCTGACTGGTTGCATCACCGCCTGGTATGGCAACTGCTTGGCCTCTGACCGCAAGGCACTACAGAGGGTAGTGCGTACGGCCCAGTACATCACTGGGGCAAAGCTCCCTGCCATCCAGGACCTCTATACCAGGCGGTGTCAGAGGAAGGCCCTCAAAATTGTCAAAGACTCCAGTCACCCTAGTCATAGACTGTTCTCTCTGCTACCGCACGGCAAGCGGTACCGGAGTGCCAAGTCTAGGTCCAAAAGACTTCTCAACAGCTTCTACCCCCAAGCCATAAGACTCCTGAACAGCTAATCATGGCTACCCGGACTTTTTGCACTGCCCCCCCACCCCATCCTTTTTACGCTGCTGCTACTCTGTTAAGTATTTATGCATAGTCACTTTAACTCTACCCACATGTACATATTACCTCAACTACCTCAACTAGCCGGTGCCCCCGCACATTGACTATGCAACGGTACCCCCCTGTATATATAGCCTCCCTACTGTCACTTTATTTTATTGTATATATAGCCTCCCTACTGTCACTTTATTTTACTTTTGCTCTTTTTTTCTCAACACTTTTTTGTTGTTGTTTTATTCTTACTTTTTTGTTTAAAATAAATGCACTGTTGGTTAAGAGCTGTAAGTAAGCATTTCACTGTAATGTCTGCACCTGTTGTATTCGGCGCATGTGACCAATAAAATTTGATTTGATTTGATTTGAGTACCAGGTAATAACATGGCTATATTCAGGGGTACCAGGTAATAACATGGTTATATACAGGGAGTACCAGGTAATAACATGGTTATATACAGGGTTACCAGGTAATAACATGGTTATATACAGGGTTACCAGGTAATAACATGGTTATATACAGGGAGTACCAGGTAATAACATGGTTATATACAGGGGTACCAGGTAATAACATGGTTATATACAGGGAGTACCAGGTAATAACATGGTTATATACAGGGGTACCAGGTAATAACATGGTTATATACAGGGGTACCAGGTAATAACATGGTTATATACAGGGTTACCAGGTAATAACATGGTTATATACAGGGTTACCAGGTAATAACATGGCTATATTCAGGGGTACCAGGTAATAACATGGTTATATACAGGGGTACCAGGTAATAACATGGTTATATACAGGGTACCAGGTAATAACATGGTTATATACAGGGGTACCAGGTAATAACATGGTTATATACAGGGGTACCAGGTAATAACATGGCTATATACAGGGGTACCAGGTAATAACATGGCTATATTCAGGGGTAACAGGTAATAACATGGTTATATACAGGGAGTACCAGGTAATAACATGGTTATATACAGGGGTACCAGGTAATAACATGGTTATATACAGGGGTACCAGATAATAACATGGCTATATTCAGGGGTAACAGGTAATAACATGGTTATATACAGGGTTACCAGGTAATAACATGGTTATATACAGGGAGTACCAGGTAATAACATGGTTATATACAGGGGTACCAGGTAATAACATGGTTATATATAGGGTTACCAGGTAATAACATGGCTATATTCAGGGGTACCAGGTAATAACATGGTTATATACAGGGGTACCAGGTAATATATACAGGGAGTAAAGTACTAATTGAGGTAGATATGTACATATAGGTAGGGGTAAAGTGACTAGAAAACAGGATAGATAAGACAGTAGCAGCAGTATACTGTAGGTAGGGGTAAAGTGACTAGACAACAGGATAGATAATAGACAGTAGCAGCAGTATACTGTAGGTAGGGGTAAAGTGACTAGACAACAGGATAGATAATAGACAGTAGCAGCAGTATACTGTAGGTAGGGGTAAAGTGACTAGACAACAGGATAGATAATAGACAGTAGCAGCAGTATACTGTAGGTAGGGGTAAAGTGACTAGGCAACAGGATATATAATAGACAGTAGCAGCAGTATACTGTAGGTAGGGGTAAAGTGACTAGACAACAGGATATATAATAGACAGTAGCAGCAGTATACTGTAGGTAGGGGTAAAGTGACTAGGCAACAGGATAGATAATAGACAGTAGCGGCAGTATACTGTAGGTAGGGGTAAAGTGACTAGACAACAGGATAGATAATAGACAGTAGCAGCAGTATACTGTAGGTAGGGGTAAAGTGACTAGACAACAGGATAGATAATAGACAGTAGCAGCAGTATACTGTAGGTAGGGGTAAAGTGACTAGACAACAGGATAGATAATAGACAGTAGCAGCAGTATACTGTAGGTAGGCGTAAAGTGACTAGACAACAGGATAGATAATAGACAGTAGCAGCAGTATACTGTAGGTAGGGGTAAAGTGACTAGGCAACAGGATAGATAATAGACAGTAGCAGCAGTATACTGTAGGTAGGGGTAAAGTGACTAGACAACAGGATAGATAATAGACAGTAGCAGCAGTATACTGTAGGTAGGCGTAAAGTGACTAGACAACAGGATAGATAATAGACAGTAGCAGCAGTATACTGTAGGTAGGGGTAAAGTGACTAGACAACAGGATAGATAATAGACAGTAGCAGCAGTATACTGTAGGTAGGGGTAAAGTGACTAGACAACAGGATAGATAATAGACAGTAGCAGCAGTATACTGTAGGTAGGGGTAAAGTGACTAGACAACAGGATAGATAATAGACAGTAGCAGCAGTATACTGTAGGTAGGGGTAAAGTGACTAGACAACAGGATAGATAATAGACAGTAGCAGCAGTATACTGTAGGTAGGGGTAAAGGGACTAGACAACAGGCTAGATAATAGACAGTAGCAGCAGTATACTG
The DNA here is from genome assembly GCA_031479575.1 of Coregonus ussuriensis. Taxonomy (NCBI): domain Eukaryota; kingdom Metazoa; phylum Chordata; class Actinopteri; order Salmoniformes; family Salmonidae; genus Coregonus; species Coregonus ussuriensis. The sequence goes on along the minus strand of CM062480.1, from coordinate 2,375,107 downwards.
TAGGTAGGGGTAAAGTGACTAGGCAACAGGATAGATAATAGACAGTAGCAGCAGTATACTGTAGGTAGGGGTAAAGTGACTAGACAACAGGATAGATAATAGACAGTAGCAGCAGTATACTGTAGGTAGGGGTAAAGTGACTAGACAACAGGATAGATAATAGACAGTAGCAGCAGTATACTGTAGGTAGGGGTAAAGTGACTAGACAACAGGATAGATAATAGACAGTAGCAGCAGTATACTGTAGGTAGGGGTAAAGTGACTAGACAACAGGATAGATAATAGACAGTAGCAGCAGTATACTGTAGGTAGGGGTAAAGTGACTAGACAACAGGATAGATAATAGACAGTAGCAGCAGTATACTGTAGGTAGGGGTAAAGTGACTAGGCAACAGGATAGATAATAGACAGTAGCAGCAGTATACTGTAGGTAGGGGTAAAGTGACTAGACAACAGGATAGATAATAGACAGTAGCAGCAGTATACTGTAGGTAGGGGTAAAGGGACTAGACAACAGGCTAGATAATAGACAGTAGCAGCAGTATACTGTAGGTAGGGGTAAAGTGACTAGACAACAGGATAGATAATAGACAGTAGCAGCAGTATACTGTAGGTAGGGGTAAAGTGACTAGACAACAGGATAGATAATAGACAGTAGCAGCAGTATACTGTAGGTAGGGGTAAAATGACTAGACAACAGGATAGATAATAGACAGTAGCAGCAGTATACTGTAGGTAGGGGTAAAGTGACTAGACAACAGGATAGATAATAGACAGTAGCAGCAGTATACTGTAGGTAGGGGTAAAGTGACTAGACAACAGGATAGATAATAGACAGTAGCAGCAGTATACGGTAGGTAGGGGTAAAGTGACTAGGCAACAGGATAGATAATAGACAGTAGCAGCAGCGTATGTGGTGAGTGTGGAAGTGTGTGTGTGGTGGGGTGTCTGTGTGTGTGTGTGTGTGTGTGTTGGGGTGTCAGTGTGTGTGTGGTGTCAGTGTGCATGTGTGCATGTTCTATATGTGTGTGGGCTTATGTAGTGTGTGTGTGTGTTGTGTTGTCAGTGTGTGTGTGTGTGTGTGTGTTGGGGTGTCTGTGTGTGTGTGTGTGTGTTGTGTTGTCAGTGTGTGTGTGTGTGTGTGTTGGGGTGTCTGTGTGTGTGTGTGTGTGTTGTGTTGTCAGTGTGTGTGTGTGTGTGTGTTGGGGTGTCTGTGTGTGTGTGTGTGTGTGTTGGGGTGTCAGTGTGTGTGTGTGTGTGTGTTGGGGTGTCAGTGAGGGAGGGAACACACTGCTCAGTATTGGGAACATGAGGGAGGGAACACACTGCTCAGTATTGGGAACATGAGGGAGGGAACACACTGCTCGGTATTGGGAACATGAGGGAGGGAACACACTGCTCAGTATTGGGAACATGAGGGAGGGAACACACTGCTCAGTATTGGGAACATGAGGGAGGGAACATGTTCTCTTACACTGCTCAGTATTGAGAACATATTACCGTGGTTGAGGACAATATGGAAGTGAGTGACAATCAGGAGCCTTTTGAGAAATGAAAAATGGCTTGATTTGTTGGAAACATTGGACATTTTTATGAAAGTATTGAACAGGACAGGTAAAAAGACATATGGGGATACTGTGGAAATACTGAAAGGACACTTTCACCAAAACCTCTTATCATCGAGAGCATCCTGACCGGTTGCATCACCGCCTGGTATGGCAACTGCTCTGCATCCGACAGTAAGGAGCCTCAGAGGGTAGTGCGTACGGCCCAGTACATCACTGGGGCCAAGCTTCCTGCCATCCAGGACCTCTATACCAGGCGGTGTCAGAGGAAGGCCCAAAAAATGGTCAAAGACTCCAGTCACCCTAGTCATAGACTGTTACCTGAGCGCCAAGTGGCTACCCGGACTATTTACATTGACCCCCCCCCCCCCCCCGCTACTCGCTGTTTATTATCTATGCATAGTCACTTTACCCCTAACTACATTTACAAATTAATTCGACTAATCTGTACCCTTCGCACATTGACTCGGTACAAGTACCCCCTTTATATAGCCTTGTTATTGTTATGTAATTTTATTGTGTTACTTTTTATTAAAGTTTTTACTTTTGTTTATTTAGTCAATATTTTCTTACCTCTATTTCTTGAACTGCATTGTTGGTTAAGGGCTTGTAAGTAAGCATTTCACGGTAAGGTCTACACCTGTTGTATTCAGCGCATGTGACAAATAAAATTTGATTTGATTTGTAAGGATTGTGGTAAAGAAGTCCATCAGGTGTCCACATGCTGGTGTAAGGACATGGATTGCCCAGCCTGTGGTAAAAAAGGCCTGCAGAAACAACAAGAGCTCAGAGAAAATATCAGACTGAAAACAAGAGAGACATTCCAATGAAATAAAAAGACCTGTTCATACCCATCCATCACCATGTCGTGAGACCTGTTCATACCCATCCATCACCATGTCGTGAGACCTGTTCATACCCATCCTTCACCATGTCGTGAGACCTGTTCATACCCATCCATCACCATGTCGTGAGACCTGTTCATACCCATCCATCACCATGTCGTGAGACCTGTTCATACCCATCCATCACCATGTCGTGAGACAGCTTGAGACCTGTTCATACCCATCCATCACCATGTCGTGAGACCTGTTCATACCCATCCATCACCATGTCGTGAGACCTGTTCATACCCATCCATCACCATGTCGTGAGACCTGTTCATACCCATCCATCACCATGTCGTGAGACCTGTTCATACCCATCCATCACCATGTCGTGAGACCTGTTCATACCCATCCATCACCATGTCGTGAGACCTGTTCATACCCATCCATCACCATGTCGTGAGACCTGTTCATACCCATCCATCACCATGTCGTGAGACAGCTCGAGACCTGTTCATACCCATCCATCACCATGTCGTGAGACAGCTCGAGACCTGTTCATACCCATCCATCACCATGTCGTGAGACAGCTCGAGACCTGTTCATACCCATCCATCACCATGTCGTGAGACCTGTTCATACCCATCCATCACCATGTCGTGAGACAGCTTGAGACCTGTTCATACCCATCCATCACCATGTCGTGAGACAGCTTGAGACCTGTTCATACCCATCCATCACCATGTCGTGAGACAGCTTGAGACCTGTTCATACCCATCCATCACCATGTCGTGAGACAGCTTGAGACCTGTTCATACCCATCCATAAAGGGGATACAAAATTAACTGTAACTAGTGGCTGCAACCTGGTTCAGGTTATCAGTCAACCTACCAGTGTTGTTAAAAACAGTACAGGAATGAAATCATCAACATGTGTTGATCACATCTTTACCAATGCTGCAGAAATTAGCTTGAAAGCAGTATCCAAATCCATTGGATGTAGTGATCACAATATAGTAGCCATATCTAGGAAAACCAAAGTTCCAAAGGCTGGGCCTAATATAGTGTATAGGAGGTCATACAATACGTTTTGTTGTGATTCTTATGTTGATGATGTAAAGAATATGTGTTGGTCCGTGGTGTGTAATGAGGAGCAACCAGATGCGGCACTTGACACATTTATGAAATTGCTTATCCCAGTTACTAATAAGCATGCACCCACTAAGAAAATGACTAAAAACTGTTAAATCCCCGTGGATTGATGAGGAATTGAAACATTTTATGGTTGAGAGTGATGAGGCAAAATAAATGTCAAATAAGTCTGGCTGCACAACCGATTGGCAAACGTACTGCAAATAGAGAAAGCATGTGACTAAACTGAATAAAAAGAAGAAGAAACTACACTATGAAACAAAGATAAATGACATAAAGAATAAAGAATGATAGTAAAAAGCTTTGGAGCCCCTTCAATGACATTTTGGGGAAAAGGCAAACTCAGCTCCATCATTCATTGAATCAGGTGGCTCATTCATCACAAAACCCACTGATATTGCCAACTACTTTAATGATTTTTTGATTGGCAAGATTAGCAAACTTAGACATGACATGCCAGCAACAAACGCTGACACTACACATCCAAGTATATCTGACCAAATTATGAAAGACAAGCAATGTCATTTTGAATTCCGTAAAGTGAGTGTGGAAGAGGTGTAAAAATGATTGTTGTCTATCAACAATGACAAGCCACCGGGGTCTAGCAACTTGGATGGAAAATGACTGGGGATAATAGTGGACGATATTGCCACTTCAATTAAAGCCTACTAGAAAGTGTGTGCCCCCAGGCTTGGAGGGAAGTAAAAGTCATTCCACTACCTAAGAATAGTAAAGCCCCCTTTACTGGCTCAAATAACCGACCAATCAGCCTGTTACCAACCTTAGTAAACTTGTAAAAATAATTGTGTTTGACCAGATACAATGCTATTTTACACAGACGTTCAGCATGCTTATAGGGAAGGACATTCAACAAGCACAGCACTTACACAAATGACTGATGATTGGCTGAGATAAATTGATGATATATATATTGTGGGGGCTGTTTTGTTAGACTTCAGTGCGGTTTTGACATTGTCGATCATAATCTGCTGCTGGAAAAACGTATGTGTTATGGCTTTACACCCCCTGCTATATTGTGGATAAAGAGTTACCTGTCTAACAGAACACAGAGGGTGTTCTTTAATGGAAGCCTCTCCAACATAATCCAGGTAGAATCAGGAATTCCCCAGGGCAGCTATCTAGGCCCCTTACTTTTTTCAATCTTTACTAATGACATGCCACTGGCTTTGAGTGAAGCCAGTGTGTCTATGTATGCAGATGACTCAACACTATACACGTCAGCTACTACAGCGACTGAAATGACTGCAACACTTAACAAAGAGCTGCAGTTATTTTCAGAATGGGTGGCAAGGAATAAGTTAGCCCTAAATATTTCAAAAACTAAAAGCATTGTATTTGGGACAAATCATTCACTAAACCCTAAACCTTAACTTAATCTTGTAATGAATAATGTGGAAATTGAGCAAGTTGAGGAGACTAAACTGCTTGGAGTAACCCTGGATTGTAAACTGTCATGGTCAAAACATATTGATACAACAGTAGCTAAGATGGGGAGAAGTCTGTTCATAATAAAGCACTGTTCTACCTTCTTAACAGTATTATCAACAAGGCAGGTCCTACAGGCCCTAGTTTTGTCGCACCTAGACTACTGTTCAGTTGTGTGGTCAGGTGCCACAAAGAGGGAGCACGGCTGGCCCTTGGATAAACACAGAGAGCAAACATTAATAATATGCATGTCAATCTCCTGGCTCAAAGTGGAGGAGAGATTGACTTCATCACTGCTTGTATTTGTGAGAGGTATTGACATGTTGAATGCACCGAGCTGTCTGTTTGAACTATTGGCACACAGCTTGGACACCCATGCATACCCCACAAGACATGCCACCAGAGGTCTCTTCACAGTCCCCAAATCCAGAACAGACTATGGGAGGCGCACAGTACTACATAGAGCCATGACTACATGGAACTCTATTCCACATCAGGTAACTGATGCAAGCAGTAGAATTAGATCTACAAAACAGATAAAAATAGACCTTGTGGAACAGCGGGGACTGTGAAGCAACACAAACATAGGCACAGACACACGATAACATACACACTATACTGTGATGGGTGATTTGAAGGAGTCAGGCGCAGGAGGGTAAATCACAGAATAACAGGATTTATTCCGGAAAACAGAGTTACGCAGTAATGCGTCAAAACAGTCCAGTGCGCAAAACAGGTGCACTTGAACCAACAAGGCACACAGGGAAAATAACCCGGCAATACAAAATACAAGGAGCTCCACCGAGCTTCACTATCCTCACAATAAACAATCACACACAAAGACAAGGGGGCAGAGGGAACACTTATACAGGTACTGATGAGGGGATATGAACCAGGTGTGTGTAATGAACAAGACAAAACCAATAGAATGATGAAATGAGGAGCGGCAGTACCTAGAAGGCCGGTGACGACGAACGCCGAAGCCTGAACTAGGAGAGGAGGCAGTTTCAGAGGGAGTCGTGCCAGTACCCCCCATCACCGGCAGGGCAGGTGGAGGGGCATATTCCGGGTCGAGAGCCAGACCCACCTGGTATCAAAACCGGGGCCTCACTGCAGTGGCGGTCAGCGTTGGCCTTATGGCGACACACGGCGTGCTGGAGGTGGACGCGAGCAGCATTACACGTCTCCTCCGTGCCGAAACCAGTCATCCACCGCAGGAGCCTTGGTCTGGCTCTGATGCCACGGTGCCAGAACCGGCTGATAATCTAAAACACATTGAAATGGCGATAGGTTAGTGGAGGAGTGGCAGAGAGAGTGCCCATGGCAAGAACACTGACCACTCCCCCGTCCGGTCCTGTATAGTTATATATAGTTATATACAGTTATATATAGTTATTTACAGTTATATATAGTTATATATAGTTATCGTTATTCATTGCTGTCACAAGCTGGGCTAGAACTCAGGTCTCAGATGTGGAGAGTTGGGTGTTCTACCCCTTAGCCACTGAGGAGGTATAGTTGGACCCAAATGAAACACCCAAGGCAATACTCCAGGTAAGTAGGTTTAATGTAAAAAAAAGGTTCTTTGCACTTCAAAAATAGTCCAACAAAAGTTATTCTCAGAATGAGGTATATTAACAGAGGTAGAGTAACAAAACAGGAGGCAAAACAAAATAACTCCACGAGGGGAGAAAAACAAACTAAAGATAACTTAGAAAAGCTTACTTGGAAAGACACGGTGGGACAAAGCAGGAGACACATAGCCAGGACTCAAAAACCAAGTGAGGAACAAGGGGAAAACACACAGCTAAAATACACTAGGGGAAACAAGGCACAGGTGACCTGGATAAAGCTAATAAGGACACACGAGGAAGAACTAAGGCAGAGGGGAACACAGATGACCTCTAGAGGCCCGGAGACAAACAGGAGGCAGGAAGCTGACAGGACCCCCTCCTCTAGGAACGACTCCTGACGTTCCTTCCAGAACACCCTGGCCTCAGGGTGCGAAAATCTCGGATCAAACCTGGGTCCAGGATGTCCTTGGCTGGAACCCAGGAGCGCTCCTCTGGCCCGTAGCCCTCCCAGTCCACCAGATACTGCAGAGAGTTCTGGACCCTCCGGGAGTCCAGTATCCGGCGGACTGTGTAGGCAGGCTGGCCGTCAATGATCCTGGGAGGTGGCGGGGGTCTGCGTGGGGGGGCAAAGGGAGAAGACAAGACAGGTTTAAGTAGTGAAACATGGAAAGTGGGGTTAATTCTAAGGGAGCGAGGGAGAACCAAACGATAAGAAACAGGGTTAACTTTTCTTGCTATGCGGAAAGGGCCGATGTATCTCTGGGAAAGCTTCTTGGATTCGACCCGGAGGGGCAAGTTCTTAGTGGCCAACCAAACTCTCTGACCAGCTCGGAAACTAGGGGCCGTCCGGCGGCGGCGATTGGCCTGACCTTGGTATCTCTGGGAGGTCCGAAGGAGGGTACGCCTGGCCTTCTTCCAGGTCCGCCTACAGCGTTGGACAAAGCGCTGGGCCGAGGGAACACCAACTTGCGCCTCTTCCTCTGGAAATAATGGAGGGGTGTAACCGAACTGGCATTCGAAAGGGGACAATCCGGTGGCTGAGGACTGGAGGGTGTTGTGGGCATATTCAGCCCAAATGATATAGGTGGCCCAAGATGTGGAATTACTGGCCGCCATACACCGCAGGGTGGTCTCCAGATCCTGATTAATCCGTTCCGTTTGGCCATTAGACTCTGGATGGAACCCCGACGATAGGCTGGCTGTGGCCCCAATAAGCCTGCAGAAGGCCCCCCAAAACCGGGACGAGAATTGGGGACCTCGGTCGGAGACCACGTCCAGGGGAACTCCAAATATCCGGAAGACATGGTTCATGAGGAGCTCAGCAGTCTCCTTAGCCGAGGGCAGCTTGGGCAGGGGAATAAACCGGGCAGCCTTAGAGAACCGGTCTACCACCACTAGGATGACGGTGTTGCCCTGGGATGGAGGAAGTCCCGTAACAAAGTCCAGAGAAAGGTGTGACCATGGCCTTCGAGGAACAGGTAAGGGATGGAGCAGTCCCTGGGGTCGCTGGCGTGTCGACTTTCCCTGGTTGCACACAGGGCAGGCCTCAACATAGACCTGCACGTCCTTCTTGATGGACGGCCACCAAAACCGCCGTCGGAGGAATTCCAGTGTGCGAGCACTGCCTGGATGGCATGTCAAGGGCGACTCATGACCCCACTGCAAGACGCGGGCCCGAACAGAGAGAGGAACGTACAGGCGACCGGCAGGACCACCGCCTGGATCGGGCTCATGGACAAGGGCCTCTCGTACCCCTCTTTCTAGATCCCACTGAAGAGGTGCGACGATCCTAGACCTCGGAATAATCGATGCCAAGGGCTTCTCTTGTACCTCGGGAGAGTAGGCTCGAGACAGGGCATCCGGCTTGACGTTCTTGGTGCCAGGTCGGTAAGACAGGAGGAACTGGAATCGATTAAAGAAAAGGGACCATCGTGCTTGCCGAGGGTTCATCCGCTTAGCCTGTTGGAGATATTCCAGGTTCTTGTGGTCTGTGAGAACCTGGAAAGGATGCTGAGCCCCCTCAAGCCAATGGCGCCACTCTTCCAAGGCCAGTTTTACCGCAAGCAACTCTCGATCCCCCACGTGGTAGTTGCGCTCGGCCTCAGACAGGCGGCGAGACATGAAGGCACAAGGGTGTAATCTCCCATCCTCACCCCTCTGTGACAGGACGGCTCCAACTCCCACCTCTGAGACGTCCACCTCCACCACGAAAGGTCTTTCTGGGTCAGGGATCACCAGAATCGGAGCAGAAGTGAAGCGGCGCTTGAGATCCTCGAAGGCCCCTGCTGCTTCCGGACCCCAGTGAATCTTGGTCCCTCCTCCCTTGGTAAGCGTCGTCAAGGGGGCTACCACCGAGCTGAAATTCCTAATGAACTTCCGATAGAAGTTAGAAAAGCCAATGAACCGTTGAACCTCCTTGACCGTGGTAGGTGTGGGCCAGCTGTGGACCGCTTTGACCTTCTTGGGATCCATCTCTAGGTGCCCGGGAGTGACAATAAACCCGAGAAACTGAGTCTGAGAAACATGAAATTCACACTTCTCAGGTTTAACGTAGAGGTGATTGTCAAGGAGCCTCTGGAGAACCCTGCTAACATGCCCCTCATGCTCCTTCAGTGACCTCGAGAAGATGAGGATATCGTCCAGGTACACGAAGACGAACAGATTAAGCATATCCCGGAGAACATCATTAATCAGGGCTTGGAATACTGCGGGAGCATTGGTGAGCCCGAACGGCATCACCCGATATTCATAGTGCCCCGTGGGCGTGTTGAACGCCGTCTTCCATTCGTCTCCTTGCCGGATCCGCACGAGATGGTAAGCATTGCGGAGATCCAGTTTAGTAAAAATGGAAGCCCCTTGAAGCAGCTCAAAAGCAGTGGCCATGAGAGGAAGGGGGTATCGATTCCGAACCGTGATCTTGTTGAGTCCCCGGTAATCAACACAAGGCCTTAGACCCCCGTCTTTCTTTTCAACAAAAAAGAAGCCCGCCCCAGCCGGGGAAGTAGAGGCACAGATGAGGCCGGCTGCCAAGGACTCCTTGATGTAGGTGTCCATAGCTGCGTGCTCGGGGGAGGATAAGGAAAAGATCCGACCTCTAGGAGGGCAGCAACCAGGGAGTAGATCAATGGCACAGTCATACGTGCGATGAGGCGGTAAGGAGGTAGCCTGGGCCTTGCTGAACACTGCCTTGAACCGATGGTAAACACTGGGGACTCGGGAGACGTCAACAGACTCTTGAAACTGGGTACTAGGGGCTGAGGGACTCTGAAGCATGCAGGTGAGTTGGCAAGTGGAACCCCAGCTTAGAATGGTGCCAGTAGGCCAGTCAATCTGGGGATTATGTCTGCATAGCCAAGGGTGACCCAGGATAATAGGATACTCGGGAGAGTCAATGAGATAGAAGGTCTCCTCCTGCTGGTGTTGAGAGATGGTAAGTCGCAGGGACTGAGTCGCCTCTGTAACCTTCCCTGGTTCCAGAGGTCTGCCATCTAAGGCTGTAACTGCCTGGGGTTGAGGAAGTAGTTGGGTAGGGATTTTAAGTTCCTTAGCCAAGGTTACATCCAGGAAATCACCTGCGGCACCGGAATCGATCATAGCCTGGACCCGATGCTGGTGGCCCTCCCAGGACAGAGTGGCTGGAATAGCTAGGACAGCATTAGTAGGAGGAGCTCCAATTTTCCCCATCACAGCCCTCCTGTAGCTGGGCGGGGACAGGCGTTTCCCGAAAGCTCGGGGCAAGTGGAGCGGAAGTGGCCGGCAACCCCGCAGTAGAGGCACCGACGCTCCCTCATGCGACGTTCCCTTTCGTTGGGAGAAAGGCTGGAACGGCCTAACTGCATGCTCTCCGGGGAATCCTGGAGCAGTTCAGGAGCCGGTGAAGCTCTGAATGACGGAGTCCAAACAGGAGAAACAGTGCTGCACAGAGGAACCTGGGACTGAGCCACCTGGCGGCGAGCCGTTCTCCGCTCTCTTAGACGATTGTCCAGGCGGATGGCCAAGGCTATGAGGGACTCGAGATCTCCAGCTGGTTCTCGGGTGGCTAACTCATCTTGAAGGGGCTCAGATAACCCTCCCTGAAAACAGACCCTCAGCGCCTCATCATTCCATCCGCTCCTTGCTGCTATGGTCCGGAATTCAATGGCAAAATCTGCCGTGCTTCGGGGACCCTGACGGAGAGACAGTAGGCGCTTGGAAGCCTCCCGCCCACTGACAGGATGATCGAACACCCGCTTGAACTCTTCTACAAATGCAGCGTAGGAGTCACAACAGGCCTCCTGGGACTGCCACACCGCAGAGGCCCAGGCGAGCGCCTTGTCTGAAAGAAGGGTAATGATGTAGGCAATCTTGGAACGGTCTGTGGGAAAACTTGAGGGTTGGAGCTCGAAGGTGAGGGAGCATTGGGTGAGGAAACCCTGGCAAGAGCTTGGATCCCCAGAAAAGGGCTTGGGAGGTGGTAGTCGGGGCTCCGCCACTGGAGAAGGCCTGTCGTCACTGGGGGGTGACCTGGAGGAAGGGAGAGGACCAGGGAGGCGTTCAAAGAGCTGGCGGAGGGAACTCATCATTTCGGCCAGGAGTTGAGAATGACTAGCCATCAGCTCTTCTTGTCGGCTGAGAACGGCTTCATGGCGCTGGAAAGATGCCTCATGTCGAGTGATCACCGCCAACAGGTCCTGGGAACGGAGTGTTTCTGGGTCCATGATTGACTTGGTTTTTCTGTCACAAGCTGGGCTAGAACTCAGGTCTCAGATGTGGAGAGTTGGGTGTTCTACCCCTTAGCCACTGAGGAGGTATAGTTGGACCCAAATGAAACACCCAAGGCAATACTCCAGGTAAGTAGGTTTAATGTAAAAAAAAGGTTCTTTGCACTTCAAAAATAGTCCAACAAAAGTTCTTCTCAGAATGAGGTATATTAACAGAGGTAGAGTAACAAAACAGGAGGCAAAACAAAATAACTCCACGAGGGGAGAAAAACAAACTAAAGATAACTTAGAAAAGCTTACTTGGAAAGACACGGTGGGACAAAGCAGGAGACACATAGCCAGGACTCAAAAACCAAGTGAGGAACAAAGGGAAAACACACAGCTAAAATACACTAGGGGAAACAAGGCACAGGTGACCTGGATAAAGCTAATAAGGACACACGAGGAAGAACTAAGGCAGAGGGGAACACAGATGACCTCTAGAGGCCCGGAGACAAACAGGAGGCAGGAAGCTGACAATTGCTTATTATAACTTTTCTTTTTACGTGTTTTACTTTCCTATTATTTCTCTATTTTCGTTCTCTCTACATTGTTGGGAAGGGCCTGTAAGTAAAAATGTCACTGTTAGTCTACACCTGTTGTTTACGAAGCATGTGACAAATAACATTTGATTTGATTTGAATGGAGAGCTGGGTATTAGGAAAGAAATTAGAGTGAAGCTTAGCATTAAGCCAGACAGCAAATCCAAAAGATCTTAGCAATGAAGCTGAAGCCGCTGCATCCGTTGCTTTGACAGGTCAAAACATGGAAATGGACAGAACAATGAAGCATTCGTGAAAACCAAGGAAACACTCCTGAAATCTGAGGCACTTACGCACTCCGACCCGTCATTGCCCATCCAACTAGCTTGTGATGCTAGTCCATATGGTGTCCCATATCATGTCTTCCTGTGAAGAGAAGCCTTTTGCATCGAGGACATTGAACAAAGCAGAAAGTAACTCTGCACACATAGAAGGAGAAGCCCCTAGGCATTGTTTTTGGAGTGCGTACGTTTCACCAGTATCCGTACGGGAGGAAGTTCACCCTTCTTACAGATCATCGTCCGCTGACAAGCATCTTTGGACACTGGGATTTCATCACTTGCTGAAGCAGAATGCAAAGGTGGGTTTTGTCACCCAGTGGAGGCTCCTCAGGGGAGGACAATCCTCTTCAAGGAATTTCATAAAAATAGAAATAGTGAAACATTAAAAAAGTTATCCTTTTAGATAAAACTATACTAAATATATTCACGTTACCAGATAATTGATTAAAACACTGTTTTGCAATGAAGGTCTACAGTAGCCTCAACAGCACTCTGCAGGGTGGCACCATGGTGTAGCCGGAGGACAGCTAGCTTCCGTCCTCCTCTGGGTACATTGACTTCAATACAAAACCTAGGAGGCTCGTAGGCCTCACCCCCTTCCATAGACTTAAACAATAATTATCACAACTTCCGGAGGACGTCCTCCAACCTATCGGAGCTCTTGCAGCATGAACTGACATGTTGTCCACCCAATCAAAGGATCAGAGAATGAATAGTACTGAAAGCATAAACTACAGCTAGCTAGCACTGCAGTGCATAAAATGTGGTGAGTAGTTGACTCAAAGAGAGAGAAAGACAATAGTTGAACAGTTTTGAGAGAGCGAGAGAGCTAGCTACATTTTGTGCAAGGCGGTATTTAATGTGTCAATGTCTGTCACCTTGATTACTCAAATTTCTCTAACCTGTGCACCTATATTGTATACTTTCATTCATAGGCTAGGTTGTAGCAACCTCATGATGGGTATAGGGAAAATTTGAGTATCATGTAGTAGCCTAAACCTATCGATGCTACATTGAGCTGGGTGAATGGAATATGGATGACAGTTGTCCGATATGCTGTAATAGAAATAAGGCCATGATCATTAAAAAAAAGAATCGTCCTCCCTCATCTTCAGCAGCACCGACCGCCACTGTTGTCATCACACACCTACGACGCTAGTCAGAACTTTGCTGCAACTCAGACAGGCTTTCCAGGTTACCGCAAACCTGTGGCAAAGCCAGGGTCACACCAAGTGGACATCTTCTACTTCAGACAAGTGTAAAACACACCAGTCACTTCAACACAAGTGTGGAGAAGCACCAGAAACCCAGGTGTTATCTGCAGTGATGGACATCATCACCAAAGGTAGACCTGCAGGAGATGCTCCAGAACTGAAACCTGGCCTTTCCAGGAGAACTGAGCTGTCAGTACAGTCCGGTTGTCTGCTGTGAGGGAGGAGAGTTATCAGTCCGCCTTCACTGAGGATACCACTGTTGCCACAACTACACTCAAGTCATTGTGGAATGATTTGCATGAAGGAAATCGTAAGAAGCTACTTCTGGTGGCCTGGATTGGATGGAAGCTTTCAGGAGAAAGCAAAAAACAAGTACCTCATGTCAGAAGGGTCGCAACGTACCTCAACTTGCTGCTCTTAATCCGTGGGAGTAATGCATACACGTCCATTCGAAGATGGAATGTTTCCTGTGGTTGTGGCAACAGATGGAATGTTTCCTGTGGTTGTGGCAACAGATGGAATGTTTCCTGTGGTTGTGGCAACAGATGGAATGTTTCCTGTGGTTGTGGCAACAGATGGAATGTTTCCTGTGGTTGTGGAGGCTCATAGCAAGTGGCCAGAGGTTGCCATCATCAGCTCTACTACTGCAGAGAAGACCATCGAGAAGCTTGGAGAAGTGTTTAGTCGGGTCGGATCACCATTCCAACTCGTTAGTGACAACGGACCACAGCTAATGGGCCAAGAAATGGCCACGTTCCTACAGGTGAATGGCGTACAGCACATCAGGTCTGCACCATATCATCCATCTACCAACGGGCTGGCAGAGAGGTTCATACAGACCATGAAACATGCCTTAAAAGCGTCTCAGGGTCGAGGGACACTGCACCAACGCTTGAAAAGCTTCCTGCTATCCAACAGGAACACGCCTTATGCAACCACCAACTCAAACCTCAGAACACATAGGGGACAGTGTGACGTCAACAGGATGGTCAAGTCAAACATCATTCCCTGAGAGCTAGGAACTACCTCAAAGGGCCAAAGTAGGTTCCTGCTACACAGACTGGTCCTGTGTCCTACACTGTCCAGACTGCAGAGGACGTCATCTGGAAAAGGCACATAGATCAGTTACTGTTGAGTAAAGCCACACCGACAGAATCCCCAGTCGTGAATGGTCCAGAACTGTCACTGGGTGACACCCTGACCCAGCAGTCGTCACTTAGGGGCTCACAGTCACCTTCTCAGGACTGTTGTTCATAATGGGGACAATTTAGGTAGGAGGGGAGGAGATAGATGTGGAGTATTGGGGGTCCTATGTTGGTGTATTGGGGTTGTGCAGCAGAGCATCATGGGGGTTCTATGTTGGTGTATTGGGGTTGTGCCACAGAGCATCATGGGGGTTATGTGTTGTAGATGATAATGTTCTAGATAAATGGTTGAACTGAATTCCTGTCTTCCGTCTCATCATAATTGAATTGTTATAAAGACGTGGTTATGAAACCCACGAGATATAACACTAACTAACGTATTGTTTTATCTCCCTCTCTGGCTTGTCAACTCTACAAGAGCACTATCCACTGATTTAACTCAGAGCCTGGTTTCCTTTATGAGTATCTCTGGATGTAAGTAGTTGGATCAGTTTATCTCCCACAGCCTATAGTGCTGGGGAAGGCAACTAGATTCAGCCGTGGGATGATATACACTGCTCAAAAAAATAAAGGGAACACTAAAATAACACATCCTAGATCTGAATGAACGAAATAATCTTATTAAATACTTTTTTCTTTACATAGTTGAATGTGCTGACAACAAAATCACACAAAAATGATCAATGGAAATCAAATGTATCAACCCATGGAGGTCTGGATTTGGAGTCACCCTCAAAATTAAAGTGGAAAACCACACTACAGGCTGATCCAACTTTGATGTAATGTCCTTAAAACAAGTCAAAATGAGGCTCAGTAGTGTGTGTGGCCTCCACGTGCCTGTATGACCTCCCTACAACGCCTGGGCATGCTCCTGATGAGGTGGCGGATGGTCTCCTGAGGGATCTCCTCCCAGACCTGGACTAAAGCATCTGCCAACTCCTGGACAGTCTGTGGTGCAACGTGGCTGTCACGATCGTCGAACACAGTGGACCAATGCGCAGCGTGATAAGTGAACATACTTATTTTACCCACACGAACAAAACAACAAAACGATAACGTGAAGTCCTTGGTTACAATACAAAACCAACACGGAACAAGATCCCACAAAACACTGTGGAAAACAGGCTGCCTAAGTATGGTTCCCAATCAGAGACAACAAGCAACAGCTGATACTCGTTGCCTCTGATTGAGAACCACCCCGGCCAACACAGAAACACATGAGCTAGATAATCAGCCTAGAACACAAAACAGATAGAAACAACACATCCTGGCTCAACATAACGGAGTCCCAGAGCCAGGGCGTGACAGTGGCATTGGTGGATGGAGCGAGACATGATGTCCCAGATGTGCTCAATTGGATTCAGGTCTGGGGAACGGGCGGGCCAGTCCATAGCATCAATGCCTTCCTCTTGCAGGAACTGCTGACACACTCCAGCCACATGAGGTCTAGCATTGTCTTGCATTAGGAGGAACCCAGGGCCAACCGCACCAGCATATGGTCTCACAAGGGGTCTGAGGATCTCATCTCGGTACCTAATGGCAGTCAGGCTACCTCTGGCGAGCACATGGAGGGCTGTGCGGCCCCCCAAAGAAATGCCACCCCACACCATGACTGACCCACCGCCAAACCGGTCATGCTGGACGATGTTGCAGGCAGCAGAACGTTCTCCACGGCGTCTCCAGACTCTGTCACGTCTGTCACATGTGCTCAGTGTGAACCTGCTTTCATCTGTGAAGAGCACAGGGCGCCAGTGGTGAATTTGCCAATCTTGGTGTTCTCTGGCAAATGCCAAACGTCCTGCACGGTGTTGGGCTGTAAGCACAACCCCCACCTGTGGACGTCGGGCCCTCATACCACCCTCATGGAGTCTGTTTCTGACCGTTTGAGCAGACACATGCACATTTGTGGCCTGCTGGAGGTCATTTTGCAGGGCTCTGGCAGTGCCCCTCCTGCTCCTCCTTGCACAAAGGCGGAGGTAGCAGTCCTGCTGCTGGGTTGTTGCCCTCCTACGGCCTCCTCCACGTCTCCTGATGTACTGGCCTGTCTCCTGGTAGCGCCTCCATGCTCTGGACACTACGCTGACAGACACAGCAAACCTTCTTGCCACGGCTCGCATTGATGTGCCATCCTGGATGAGCTGCACTACCTGAGCCACTTGTGTGGGTTGTAGACTCCGTCTCATGCTACCACTAGAGTGAAAGCACCGCCAGCATTCAAAAGTGACCAAAACATCAGCCAGGAAGCATAGGAACTGAGAAGTGGTCTGTGGTCACCACCTGCAAAACCAGTCCTTTATTGGGGGTGTCTTGCTAATTGCATATAATTTCCACCTGTTGTCTATTCCATTTGCACAACAGCATGTGAAATGTATTGTCAATCAGTGTTGCTTCCTAAGTGGACAGTTTGATTTCACAGAAGTGTGATTGACTTGGAGTTACATTGTGTTGTTTAAGTGTTCCCTTTATTTTTTTGAGCAGTGTATATTGGAGCGGATGGTCGGGGGGCCGGAACATAATTATAATCATTTGTATACTGCAAATTTACTACAACTAAGCCCCAACAACTAAGCTTTGGGGAGGGTAGTGTGGTTTCCTATTGGACACAGGGAGGGTAGTGTGGTTTTCTATTGGTCACAGGGAGGGTAGTGTGGTTTTCTATTGGTCACAGGGAGGGTAGTGTGGTTTCCTATTGGTCACAGGGAGGGTAGTGTGGTTTTCTATTGGACACAGGGAGGGTAGTGTGGTTTTCTATTGGTCACAGGGAGGGTAGTGTGGTTTTCTATTGGACACAGGGAGGGTAGTGTGGTTTTCTATTGGTCACAGGGAGGGTAGTGTGGTTTTCTATTGGACACAGGGAGGGTAGTGTGGTTTTCTATTGGTCACAGGGAGGGTAGTGTGGTTTTCTATTGGACACAGGGAGGGTAGTGTGGTTTTCTATTGGACACAGGGAGGGTAGTGTGGTTTTCTATTGGTCACAGGGAGGGTAGTGTGGTTTTCTATTGGACACAGGGAGGGTAGTGTGGTTTTCTATTGGTCACAGGGAGGGTAGTGTGGTTTTCTATTGGACACAGGGAGGGTAGTGTGGTTTTCTATTGGTCACAGGGAGGGTAGTGTGGTTTTCTATTGGACACAGGGAGGGTAGTGTGGTTTTCTATTGGTCACAGGGAGGGTAGTGTGGTTTTCTATTGGACACAGGGAGGGTAGTGTGGTTTTCTATTGGTCACAGGGAGGGTAGTGTGGTTTTCTATTGGTCACAGGGAGGGTAGTGTGGTTTTTCCCTGGTTTGCATTTGCTCTTCTGCTCATATTTTCCATATAAAAATGACTTGACTTACTTTTGATATTACCCTAAACAAAAGGTTAGAAACGTTTGTGAAGGTTTGGTATGGTGTGGCTATTTTTAAGCTTTAACTACTGCAAGCCTATGATATGACGGCAGGGCGCCCCGCCGGGGCTCCAACTAACTCCTATGATATGACAGCAGGGTGCCCCGGGGCTCCAACTAACTCCTGTGAAATGACGGCAGCGTGCCCCGGGGCTCCAACTAACTCCTGTGATATGACAGCAGGGTGCCCCGGGGCTCCAACTAACTCCTATGATATGACAGCAGGGTGCCCCGGGGCTCCAACTAACTCCTGTGAAATGACGGCAGGGCGCCCCGGGGCTCCAACTAACTCCTATGATATGACGGCAGGGCGCCCCCCCGGGGCTCCAACTAACTCCTGTGATATGACGGCAGGGCGCCCCCCCCCCCGGGGCTCCAACTAACTCCAACAGTTGAACTTGAGGTGAGGAAGACTGTTTCAGGCCACCAGAGTTACTCCTATAATCTAACAATATAACGCTTATCTCTATATAAAATATTTGGATCGAAAATTAACGAATTACCCTCCATCTGTACGTCTGTATCTGTATAGCAGACGCAGTAGCCATCTGACATAAAGAAATACATGTCGGTGTCATAGCATTCCATTAAGAATAAGCTTCTCTTCCTTTACAGCGGCTTGCGAAAGTATTCACCCCCCTTGGCATTTTTCCTATTTTGTTGCCTTACAACCTGGAATTAAAATGGATTTTTGGGGGGGTTTGTATCATTTGATTTACACAACATGCCTACCATTTTGAAGATGAAAAATATGTTTTATTGCGAAACAAACAAGAAATAAGACAAAAAAAAACAGAAAACTTGAGCGTGCATAACTATTCACCCCCCCCCCCCCCCCTCCCCCCCTCCCCCCTCCCCCCCAAAGTCAATACTTTGTAGAGCCACCTTTTGCAGCAATTACAGCTGCAAGTCTCTTGGGGTATGTCTCTATAAGCTTGGCACATCTAGCCACTGGGATTTTTGCCCATTCTTCAAGGCAAAACTGCTCCAGCTCCTTCAAGTTGGATGGGTTCCGCTGGTGTACAGCAATCTGTAAGTCATACCTCAGATTCTCAATTGGATTGAGGTCTGGGCTTTGACTAGGCCATTCCAAGACATTTAAATGTTTCCCCTTAAACCACTTGAGTGTTGCTTTAGCAGTATACTTAGGGTCATCGTCCTGCTGGAAGGTGAACCTCCGTCCCAGTCTCAAATCTCTGGAAGACTGAAACATGTTTCCCTCAAGAATTTCCCTGTATTCTGACCAGTTTCCCAGTCCCTGCTGATGAAAAACATCCCCACAGCATGATGCTGCCACCCCCATGCTTCACTGTGGGGATGGTGTTCTCGGGTGATGAGAGGTGTTGGGTTTGCGCCAGACATAGCGTTTTCCTTGATTGCCAAAAAGCTCAATTTTAGTCTAATCTGACCAGAGTACCTTCTTCCATATGTTTGGGGAGTCTCCCACATGCCTTTTGCCGTGTTTGCTTTTTCTTTAAGCAATGGCTTTTTTCTGGCCACTCTTCCGTAAAGCCCAGCTCTGTGGAGTGTACAGCTTAAAGTGGTCCTATGGACAGATACTCCAATCTCCTTCAGGGTTATCTTTGGTCTCTTTGTTGCCTCTCTGATTAATGCCCTCCTTGCCTGGTCCGTGAGTTTTGGTGGGCGGCCCTCTGTTGGCAGGTTTGTTGTGGTGCCATATTCTTTCCATTTTTTAAATAATGGATTTAATGGTGCTCCGTGGGATGTTTAACGTTTTGGATATTTTTTTATAACCCAACCCTGATCTGTACTTCTCCACAACTTTGTCCCTGACCTGTTTGGAGAGCTCCTTGGTCTTCATGGTGCCGCTTGCTTGGTGGTGCCCCTTGCTTAGTGGTGTTGCAGACTGAGATCATGTGACAGATAATGTTACACTTAGATTGCACACAGGTGGACTTTATTTAACTAATTACGTGACTTATGAAGGTAATTGGTTGCACCAGATCTTATTTAGGGGCTTCATAGCAAAGGGGGTGAATACATATGCACGCACCACTTTTCTGTTATTATTTTTTGATACAAGTAATTTTTTTCATTTCACTTCACCAATTTTGACTATTTTGTGTATGTCCATCACATGAAATCCAAGTAAAAATCAATTTAAATTACAGGTTGTAATGCAACAAAATAGGAAAAACGCCAAGGGGGATGAATACTTTTGCAAGGCACTGTTGTGGCACTATTTTTGTATTTGATTTGTATTTACTTGCGGGGGGCCTGGCCTCCATGAATACACACCACTGGTTTTCAGATAATAAAAAACATATATCAAGCAAGTATTATCAGATTAACTGTTTTGTACAGATAATTATCAGACTCAAGTTCCAAATGCTGCTAAACACTCAAATAAATGTAGTTTGAAAAAAATTCACAAAAGTAGTTCACTGGGCCTTTTCCTGTATTAGAGGACTGATATAGATGTCTTTGTATTTTCCTGCAGCCACCCCCAAACTACTTCACTATGGGCATAAGCTACAGACAACAAACACAATTGCATTTTATGGATGGCAATTTGAATGCGCAGAGATACCGTGACGAGATCCCATTGTCGTGCCATTCATCCGCCGCCATCACCTCTTGTTTCAGCATGATAATGTACAGCCCCATGTCACAAGGATCTGTACACAATTCATGGAAGCTGAAAATGTCCCAGTTCTTCCATGGCCTGCATACTCACCAGACATTTCACCCATTGAGCATGTTTGGGATGTTCTGGATCGACGTGTACGACAGTGTATTCCAGTTCCAATATCCAGCAACTTAGCACAGCCATTGAAGAGGAGTGGGACATCCCACAGGCCACAATCAACAGCCTGATCAACTCTATGTGAAGGAGATGTGTCACGCTGCATGAGGCAAATGGTGGTCACACCAGATACTGACTGGTTTTCTGATCCATGCCCCTACCTTTTTTTTAAGGTATCTGTGACCAACAGATGCATATCTGTATTCCCAGTCATGTGAAATCCAGAGATTAGGGCCTAAAACATTTATTTCAATTGACTGATTTCCTGATATGAACTGTAACACAGTAAAATCTTTGAACTTGTTGCATGTTGCGTTTATATTTTTGTTCAGTGTACATCAGTGTATAATAACTGAATGCTATGAATAAACTGTATTTCCCACTAACTAACCACTAGGGGGCAGGGTAACCACAATCATGTGCAAGGTTCTTGAGGTAGGTAGACAAGGCAGGTATGGAAGGGATAAGGTAGGTAGGCTTGGCAGGTATGGAAGGGATAAGGTAGGTAGGCTTGGCAGGTATGGAAGGGATAAGGTAGGTAGGCTTGGCAGGTATGAAAGGGATAAGGTAGGTAGGCTTGGCAGGTATGGAAGGGATAAGGTAGGTAGGCTTGGCAGGTATGGAAGGGATAAGGTAGGTAGGCTTGGCAGGTATGGAAGGGATAAGGTAGGTAGGCTTGGCAGGTATGGAAGGGATAAGGTAGGTAGGCTTGGCAGGTATGGAAGGGATAAGGTAGGTAGGCTTGGCAGGTATGGAAGGGATAAGGTAGGTAGGCTTGGCAGGTATGGAAGGGATAAGGTAGGTAGGCTTGGCAGGTATGAAAGGGATAAGGTAGGTAGGCCTACAACCAACACACAGTGTAACAAAAATACAACTTGAACTTGACTTGAAAACCCTCTGAACTGTAAATGTTGAGGAGTTATCCGCCTCACTTATCCAACACCCTAGCATACCTGAACATATTAAAGCACTCCCAGTCTGAGTTTCTACAATAGAGCTGTGTGTTTGGTCTTCATACCTACAGTAGTAATCCCTCCTCATATTTGACTACATTCAGTATGCAAATTAATCCAATGCTCCACTTCATTGTGGCAGATCCACCCCACTCATCATAGATTAACTGATTACTCAGTTTTTCCAACAGAATACAAGCTCCCCTTTTCCCGTGGTCCTCTGTAGCTCAGCTGGTAGAGCACGGCGCTTGTAACGCCAAGGTAGTGGGTTCGATCCCCGGGACCACCCATACACAAAAATGTATGCACGCATGACTGTAAGTCGCTTTGGATAAAAGCGTCTGCTAAATGGCATATTATTATTATTATTATTATTATACAGTCGTGGTCAAAAGTTTTGAGAATGACACAAGTGTTGGTCTTCACAAAGTTCGCTGCTTCAGTGTTATGAGATATTTTTGTCAGATGTTACTATGGTATACTTGGATGGTTGGGAGAAGTTGCTCTCGGAGGATGTGTTGGTACCATTCTTTATTCATGGCTGTGTTCTTAGGCAAAATTGTGAGTGAGCCCACTCCCTTGGCTGAGAAGCAACCCCACATATGAAGGGTCTCAGGATGCTTTACTGTTGGCATGACACAGGACTGATGGTAGCGCTCACCTTGTCTTCTCCGGACAAGGTGTTTTCCGGATGCCCCAAACAATCGGAAAGGGGATTCATCAGAGAAAATGACTTTACCCCAGTCCTCAGCAGTCCAATCCCTGTACCTTTTGCAGAATATCAGTCTGTCCCTGATGTTTTTCCTGGAGATAAGTGGCTTCCTCGCTGCCCTTCTTGACACCAGGCCATCCTCCAAAAGTATTCGCCTCACTGTGCGTGCAGATGCACTCACACCTGCCTGCTGCCATTCCTGAGCAAGCTCTGCACTGGTGGTGCCCCGATCCCGCAGCTGAATCAACTTTAGGAGACGGTCCTGGTGCTTGCTGGACTTTCTTGGGCGCCCTGACGCCTTCTTCACAACAATTGAATCTCTCTCCTTGAAGTTCTTGATGATCCGATAAATGGTTGATTTAGGTGCAATCTTACTAGCAGCAATATCCTTGCCTGTGAAGCCCTTTTTGTGCAAAGCAATGATGACGGCACGTGTTTCCTTGCAGGTAACCATGGTCAACAGAGGAAGAACAATGATTTCAAGCACCACCCTCCTTTTAAAGCTTCCAGTCTGTTATTCTAACTCAATCAGCATGACAGAGTGATCTCCAGCCTTGTCCTCGTCAACACTCTCACCTGTGTTAACGAGAGAATCACTGACATGATGTCAGCTGGACCTTTTGTGGCAGGGCTGAAATGCAGTGGAAATGTTTTTTTTGGGATTAAGTTCAATTTTCATGGCATAGAGGGACTTTGCAATTAATTGCAATTCATCTGATCACTCTTCATGACATTCTGGAGTATATGCAAATTGCCATCATCAAAACTGAAGCAGCAGACTTTGTGAAAATTAGTATTTGTGTCATTCTCAAAACATTCTATCAGTCTTTTATTCTACAGTCAGAACTGTCATTCTATCAGTCTTCAGTACATACTGTAGTTCTATTTGTTCAGAAGATATAACATCTCTGAGTGTTTCTATTGAAAGAGGTTGCATAACAATCATAGGGAGAGCTCGGTTTGTTGTTTTGGAAAGTTTGTTGTTTTGAAAGTGTATTGAAAAGTTTCTTAGTATCAAGCTAACTTTTGAGTTCGGATCCCGCGACACAGTTGGCATCAGTTGCTGGGACTGCTACTCTCTGTCCAGGGATCCTGCCGGCCAGGTCTGAGGTCTGATTTGGCGTAGCCTTGTTTGTTGTTGTTTTTAATCTTCCCTGTTTGGCGTAGCCTTGTTTGTTGTTGTTTTTAATCTTCCCTGTTTGGAACTGAGAGGAGTAACAGCGTAACCTACGTTGCTACCATGACAAAGACCAAAGCCAGTTGGAGTACCGTTGAGGACAGTGGTGTCTCTCTGTCACAGGTGAAGGATCTTTTAAACAAACAAAATAGTTCTACAAGCTGTTGTTACAATACCAAGAAAATAATTTCAAATGTTTTGGCCAAATACTGGTGGAGTCAACTAATAAAATAATGGACGACCTGACCAGAGAGGTCCAGGACCTGAAGAACAGTTTGACCAGAGAGGTCCAGGACCTGAAGAACAGTTTGACCAGAGAGGTCCAGGACCTGAAGAACAGTTTGACCAGAGAGGTCCAGGACCTGAAGAACAGTTTGAACAGTAGGAATCCCTCCTCATATCCCTGCTCACAGTTTGCAGTTCTCCCAGGGTCAGCTCGATGAGTTTAAACAGGAGAACGGCAAGATGACAGCAATCTGTAAATCATTGAGAGAGGATATCAGTTCTGTATGTGAATCCATGATGACAATGACGGAGAAATCAGATTATCTCAACGGACAATCAAGGCAGAACAACATGGTTGTGGACAATTTTAATATTGCAGATAGATTGTAGATTCCATCAATGTAATTGTCTGCATCACTTCCAATCCCCCATATATGTTTTGGCAAATATATATACAGTACCAGTCAAAAGCCTGGACACACCCACTCACCCCAGAGCCCCTCCACCTTCACCCCAGAGCCCCTCCACCTTCACCCCAGAGCCCCTCCACCTTCACCCCAGAGCCCCTCCACCTTCACCCCAGAGCCCCTCCACCTTCACCCCAGAGCCCCTCCACCTTCACTATTTTACACATTGTAGAACAATAGTGAAGACATCAAAACCATTGAATCATGTAGCAACAAAAAAAGTGTTAAACAAATCAAAATGGACGGAATCTGCAGAATGTCCACTTGAGACCTGGACGGAGTCTGAGGACAAAGTGAGGGAAATGAAGTGAGGGAAATGAAGTGAGGGAAATGAAGTGAGGGAAATGAAGTGAGGGAAATGAAGTGAGGGAAATGATCTTGGAGAAATTGAAGATGGACCACAGGAAGATTGAGGTGGAACTGGAAAACCCACCACCAGCCCAGGTGACAGTCGTCAAGTTCCTGAGGTTCAAGGACAAGGTACAGTGAGGGGAAAAAAGTATTTGATCCCCTGCTGATTTTGTACGTTTGCCCACTGACAAAGAAATTATCAGTCTATAATTTTAATGATAGGTTTATTTGAACAGTGAGAGACAGAATAACAACAAAAATATCCAGAAAAACGCATGTCAAAAATGTTATAAATTAATTTGCATTTTAATGAGGGAAATAAGTATTTGACCCCCTCTCAATCAGAAAGATTTCTGGTTCCCAGGTGTCTTTTATACAGGTTACGAGCTGAGATTAGGAGCACACTCTTAAAGGGAGCGCTCCTAATCTCAGCTTGTTACCTGTATAAAAGACACCTGTCCACAGACGCAATCAATCAATCAGATTCCAAACTCTCCACCATGGCCAAGACCAAAGAGCTCTCCAAGGATGTCAGGGACAAGATTGTACACGTACACAAGGCTGGAATGGGCTACAAGACCATCGCCAAGCAGCTTGGTGAGAAGGTGACAACAGTTGGTGCGATTATTCGCAAATGGAAGAAACACAAAATAACTGTCAATCTCCCTCGGCCTGGGGCTCCATGCAAGATCTCACCTCGTGGAGTTGCAATGATCATGAGAACGGTGAGGAATCAGCCCATAACTACACGGGAGGATCTTGTCAATGATCTCAAGGCAGCTGGGACCATAGTCACCAAGAAAACAATTGGTAACACACTACGCCGTGAAGGACTGAAATCCTGCAGCGCCCGCAAGGTCCCCCTGCTCAAGAAAACACATATACAGGGCCGTCTGAAGTTTGCCAATGAACATCTGAATGAGTCAGAGGAGAACTGGGTGAAAGTGTTGTGGTCAGATGAGACCAAAATCGAGCTCTTTGGCATCAACTCAACTCGCCGTGTTTGGAGGAGGAGGAATGCTGCCTATGACCCCAAGAACACCATCCCCACCGTCAAACATGGAGGTGGAAACATTATGCTTTGGGGGTGTTTTTCTGCTAA
This sequence comes from Coregonus ussuriensis, assembly GCA_031479575.1. NCBI lineage: Eukaryota > Metazoa > Chordata > Actinopteri > Salmoniformes > Salmonidae > Coregonus > Coregonus ussuriensis. The sequence goes on along the minus strand of CM062480.1, from coordinate 2,349,485 downwards.
GGGGACAGGACAACTTCACCGCATCAAAGGGATGATGGACGGGGCCATGTACCGTCAAATCTTGGGTGAGAACCTCCTTCCCTCAGCCAGGGCATTGAAAATGTGTCGTGGATGGGTATTCCAGCATGACAATGAACCAAAATACATGGCCAAGGCAACAAAGGAGTGGCTCAAGAAGAAGCACTTTAAGGACCTGGAGTGGCCTAGCCTGTCTCCAGACCTTAATCCCATAGAAAATCTGTGGAGGGAGCTGAAGGTTCGATTTGCCAAACGTCAGCCTCAAAACCTTAATGACTTGGAGAAGATCTGCAAAGAGGAGTGGAACAAAATCCCTCCTGAGATGTGTGCAAACCTGGTGGCCAACTACAAGAAACGTCTGACCTCTGTGATTGCCAACAAGGGTTTTGCCACCAAGTACTAAGTCATGTTTTGCAGAGGGGTCAAATACTTATTTCCCTCATTAAAATGCAAATCAATTTATAACATTTTTGACTGATTTTTTTGTTGTTATTCTGTCTCTCACTGTTCAAATAAACCTACCATTAAAATTATAGACTGATCATGTCTTTGTAAGTGGGCAAACGTACAAAATCAGCAGGGGATCAAATCCTTTTTTCCCTCACTGTAGCTGTTCTGGAAAGAGCCAAGAACATAAGAGGAACGTATGTCTTCCTCAACGAGGACTATCCTGAAGCTGTGCGTTAGTTATCCCAGCTATGAAAGCTGCCAGAGGGCGTGGGGACATTGCTTACATCCGCTATGACATCGTCATTATCCAGAAGCCTGGAAGGGATGAGAGAGCCAAGCCTATTGGTTCGTAGCTTCAACCCCGCAGCACACACACTTACACACACCAACTGATTAATGGACTGCTGAATGTATTTATTTTTCTCTTGCTCTGTTTGCTCTTTTCCATATTATGTCTCTCTCTGATAAGCTACCCAGGAAAGGGCTGAAAATAGCCCATATTAATATACACTACCGTTCAAAAGTTTGGGGTCACTTAGAAATGTCCTTGTTTTCGAAGTAAAGCAATTTTTTTCTCCATTAAAATAACATAAAATTGATCAGAAATACAGTGTAGACCAGGGGTGTCAAACTCATTTTAGCTAAGGGGCCACATGGAGGAAAATCTATTCCCAAGTGGGCCGGACCGGAAAAATCATGGTATATATAACTTAAAAACAACAACTTCAGATTGTTTTCTTTGTTTTAATACGATCAACATACAACATAAAGCTGGAGCCTGAGGACAGTGTGTCCAAAATAGTACAAGCACAACATCACTATTAATCATAAAACACGTCAAGTTTATTTGAAAATTCTAAAGAAAAAGAACACACAAACACACAATGCCTCAGTGATTAACAGAACTGTTTCACAGATCACAGAACTATATCAGGGTGTCATTTCTCAGGCAGAAATGTAGATAAAAATAATGAAATCCTGTTCCCCAAACAAGTGCAAGAACCACAGAGTCAAGAATAGGTTAAATATACAAATAAAATAAAATCAATTAAAAACAATAGCACATCAACATAAAAACATATAAACATAAATCTGAAAGCGTTGCTCAAACTCCCGTAACAGTCCCGTTATTTTATCTTTGAACCGCTTCATGTCTGCCACATGTTGGGTCGCGCACACATTTTTCAGACAGGGGAAGTGAGCTGCATCACCACCGGCAAGTTGCGTCTCCCACAATGACAGCTTCAACTTGAAAGAATGTATGCTGTCATAATACTGCGTGACAACTTTGTTGCGCCCTTGCAGCTGTTTGTTCAAGTTATTCAGGTGCTCTGTAACATCCACCATAAATGCAAGGTCCGGCATCCATTCTGCGGAATGAAATTCTAACACTGGTTTGCCCTTTTCTTCCATGAACTGTTCAATTTCTTCTCGTAAATCAAAGAAACGCCTCAGCACAGCACCTCGGCTTAACCATCTTACCTCAGTGTGGTATGGCAGGCCATAGATGTGGTCTTTCTCTCTGAGAAGGCTGTCAAACTGACGGTGATTCAGGCTTCTGGATCGGATGAAATTAACAGTTTGGATGACCACCTTCATGACGTTATCCATCTTTAATGACTTGCAACACAAAGCCTCCTGGTGCAAAATACAGTGAAAAGTCAAAAAATCACGTCCTCCATTTGCAGATTGCACTTTCTCTCTGAACTTTGTCACAACGCCTGCTTTTTTCCCGATCATTGAGGGCGCACCATCTGTAGCCAGGCTGACAGCGCGGGACCAGTCCACTCCGACCCTGTCCAGCGCGCCGACGAGTGCGGTAAAAATATCAGCTGCTGTCGTTGTATCTGTCATCGGCACCAACTCCACGAACTCCTCGGTGACGGTCAATGTGTCATCAACTCCGCGGATGAAAAAATGGCCAGTTGTGCAACATCTGTAATGTCCGTGCTTTCATCAATTGCAACCGAAAACGCAATAAATGACTTTACTTTTTGCTTCAACTGGCTGTCCAAATCCACTGAAAGATCGGAAATCCTGTCTGCAACTGTGTTTCTTGTCAGGCTGATATTTGCAAAAGCCTGGCGCTTTTCAGGGCACACAATCTCCGCTGCCTTCATCATGCATGTTTTTACAAATTCACCCTCACTAAATGGTTTTGAAGCCACTGCGATTTCATTAGCAATGAGGTAGCTAGCTTTCACTGCAGCGTCACTGATGTCTCGGCTGTGAGTAAACACAGACTGCTGTTTCTTCAGACCCACCAACAGTTCATTCACCTTCTCTCATCTCCGCTGTCCTTGAAAGTTGTCATATTTGTCGGCATGAAGACTCACATAGTGGCGACGAAGGTTATATTCTTTCAGCACTGCAACATGCTCTGAACACACCAAACACACAGCTTTCCCATTCAATTCCGTGATTAAATAGGATGACCATTTTTCTTGGAACACTCTGCACTCTGCGTCCACTTTTCTCTTTTTTGACAGAGACATATTGGGGCAATGAGGGTGCCAAAGCACATAATGTTAAAAGTAGAAGCCGTAATAAATATCGCGGGCAAAACAAAGTAGCTCATTGGCTGCACGTGCTTGACCTACTTGCTCTGCCCCGGTATAAACAGTTCGCTTGCTTAACACAATTTCTATTGCGCCATCCAGTGGACCCAATTGGAACAGCAGTTTCTTTTATTGAAAAATTGCAGCGCATTTTTATACAATTTTTTTTATTTTATTTTATTTTATTTTTTTAAAATCATCTCGAGGGCCGGATTAAACCTGTTTGCGGGCCTGATCCGGCCCGCGGGCCGTATGTTTGACACCCCTGGTGTAGACATTGTTAATGTTGTAAATGGCTATTGTAGCTGGAAACTGCTGATTTTTTATGGAATATCTACATATGCGAACAGAGGCCCATTATCAGCAACCATGTAGTGGCGCAGTGGTCTAAGGCACTGCATCACAGTGCTAACTGTGCCACTAGAGATCCTTGTTCGAATCCAGGCTCTGTTGCAGCCGGCCGCGACCGGGAGACCCATGGGGCGGCGCACAATTGGCCCAGCGTCGTCCAGGGTAGGGGAGGGAATGGCCGGCAGGGATGTAGCTCAGTTGATAGAGCATGGCGTTTGCAACGCCAGGGTTGTGGGTTCGATTCCCACGGGGGGCCAGTATAAAAAAATAAAAAATGTATTCACTAACTGTAAGTCGCTCTGGATAAGAGCGTCTGCTAAATTACTAAAATGTAAAATGTATGTAGATATTCCATAAAAAATCTGCCGTTTCCAGCTACAATAGCCATTTACAACATTAACAATGTGTACACTGTATTTCTGATCAATTTTATGTTATTTTGATGGGACCATTTTTTTTAGCTTTTCTTTCGAAAACAAAGACATTTCTAAGTGACCCCAAACTTTTGAATGGTAGTTTATGTAGCCTTAGAAATAAGGTTCTTGAAATCAATAACTTGCTAACTGTCACACCCTGGCTCTGGAGACTCTATATGTTGAGCCAGGGTGTGTAGATTCTATGTGTTCTTGTTCTATGTCGGTATTCTAGAGTTGTGTTTTCTATGTTGGCCAAGTATGGTTCTCAATCAGAGGCAACGAGTATCAGCTGTTGCTTGTTGTCTCTGATTGGGAGCCATACTTAAGCAGCCAGTTTACCCACAGTAGTTGTGGGATTTTGTTCCGTTTGGTTTGTTCCGTGTTGGTTGTGTTTAACCTAGGATGTCACGTTATCGTTTATTGTTTTGTTCGTGTTATCACTTTTGATAATAAAGTATGTTCGCTCATCACGCTACTCCGTTCAACGATCGTGACACTAACATCAGATACCATTAATATATTAGCCATTTCTGAGACTCACTTAGATAATTAATTTGATGATACAGCAGCAGCAATACAAGGATATAACATCTATAGAAGAGACTGCTAATGGGGGAGGTGTTGCTGTATATATTCAGAGCCATATCCTTGTAATGCTTAGAGAAGATCTCATGTTAAGTGTTTTTGAAGTGTTGTGGTTGCAGGTTCACCCTCAGGAGACTGAAAAGATTTGGCATGGGTCCTCAGATCCTCAAAAAATTCTACAGCTGCACCATCTTGTAATGCTGGCTCAAATAGCCAACCAATCAGCCTGTTACCAACCCTTAGTAAACTTTTGGAAAAAATGTTGTTTGACCAGATACAACGCTATTTTACAGTAAACAAATTGACAGACTTTCAGCACGCTTTATAGGGAAGGACATAGCGGTACCGGAGTGCCAAGTCTAGGTCCAAAAGACTTCTCAACAGCTTCTACCCCCAAGCCATAAGACTCCTGATCAGCTAATCATGGCTACCCGGACTATTTGCACTGCCCCCCCACCCCATCCTTTTTACGCTGCTGCTACTCTGTTAAGTAAGTATTTATGCATAGTCACTTTAACTCTACCCACATGTACATATTACCTCAACTACCTCAACTAGCCGGTGCCCCCGCACATTGACTCTGCAACGGTACCCCCCTGTATATATAGCCTCCCTACTGTCACTTTATTTTACTGTATATATAGCCTCCCTACTGTCACTTTATTTTACTTCTGCTCTTTTTTTCTCAACACTTTTTTTGTTGTTGTTTTATTCTTACTTTTTTTGTTTAAAATAAATGCACTGTTGGTTAAGGGCTGTAAGTAAGCATTTCACTGTAATGTCTGCACCTGTTGTATTCGGCGCATGTGACCAATAAAATTTGATTTGATTTGATTTGACATTCAACAAGCACAGCACTTATACAAATCACTGTTGATTGGCTGAAAAAATTTGTATGATACAAATATTGTGGGGGCTGTTTTAGACTTCAGTGCGGCTTTTGACATTATCGATCATAGTCTGCTGCTGGAAAAATGTACGTGTTATGGCTTTACACCCCCTGCTATATTGTGGATAAAGAGTTACCTGTCTAACAGAACACAGAGGGTGTTCTTTAATGGAAGCCTCTCCAACATAATCCAGGTAGAATCAGGAATTCCCCAGGGCAGCTGTTTAGGCCCCTTACTTTTTTCAATCTTTACCAACGACATGCCACTGGCTTTGAGTAAAGCCAGAGTGTCTATGTATGCAGATGATTCAACACTATACACGTCAGCTACTACAGCAACACTTAACAAAGAGCTGCAGTTATTTTCAGAATGGGTGGCAAGGAATAAGTAAGTCCTAAATATTTCAAAAACTAAAGGCATTGTATTTGGGACAAATCATTCACTAAACCCTAAACCTCAACTAAATATTGTAATGAATAATGTGGAAATTGAGCAAGTTGAGGAGACTAAACTGCTTGGAGTAACCCTGGATTGTAAACTGTCATGTTCAAAACATTGATACAACAGTAGCTAAGATGGGGAGAAGTCTGTCCATAATAAGGAACTGCTCTGTCTTCTTAACAGCACTATCAAGGCAGGTCCTACAGGCCCTAGTTTTGTCGCACCTGGACTACTGTTCAGTTGTGTGGTCAGGTGCCACAAAGAGGGATTTAGGAAAATGACAATTGGCTCAGAACAGGGAGTACACAGGGAGCTAACATTAATAATATGCATGTCAGTCTCTCCTGGCTCAATGTGGAAGAGAGATTGACTTCATCACTACTTGTTTTGTAAAACGTGTTGACAGGCTGAATGTACCGAGCTGTTTGTTTAAACTACTAGCATACAGGCCTCCCGAGTGGCACAGCGGTCTAAGGCACAGCATCGCAGTGCTTGAGGCGTCACTACAGACCCGGGTTCGATCCTAGGCTGTAGACTGTCATACAGTACAGACTGTATACAGCCGGCCATGACCGGGAGACACATGAGGCGGGCCCAGCGTCGTCCGGGTTAGGAGATTTCCTTGTCTAGCGACTCCTTGTGGCGGGCCGGGCACCTGCAAGCTTACTTCAATCGCCAGCTGGACAGTGTTTCCTCCGACACATTGGTGTGGCTGGCTTCCCAGTTAAGCAAACAGTGTGTCAAGAAGCAGTGTGGCTTGGCAGGGTCATGTTTCAGAGGACGCATGGCTCATTTACGTTTACATTTACGTCATTTAGCAGACGCTCTTATCCAGAGCCACTTACACATTGGTGCATTCACCCTATAGCCAGTGGGACAACCTGGCTCTCGACCTTCGCCTCTCCCGAGTCCGTACGGGAGTTGCAGCAATGGGAGTAGACTACCAATTGGGGAGAAAAAGGGGTAAAATTACAACAACAAAAAAATCACAAAAATAATAAACTACTACAACACAGCTCAGACACCCATGCATACCCCACAAGACATGCCACCAGAGGTCTCTTCACAATCCCCAAGTCCAGAACAGACTATGGGAGGCGCACAGTACTACATAGAGCCATGACTACATGGAACTCTATTCCACATCAGGTAACTGATGCAAGCAGTAGAATCAGATTTTTTTTTTTTACGGATACAAATCTGGGGACTGTGAAGCAACACAAACATAGACACATGCATACACACACACGGACCGTGAAGAGACACACAAGGGCTAGCGCTCTACACACACGTACACTGTGATGTTGTTGTATGGTGGTATTATACATGTTGTATTGTAGATATGTAGTGGTGTAATAATGCTACATGATGTACTGTTTTATATTTTGTTTGATATGCAATGTAAGTGCCTTAATGTGTTTGGACCCCAGGAAGAGTAACTGCCGCCTTGGCAACAGATAATGGGAATCCCTAATAAATACAAATACAAAATGCTTAGAGAAGATCTTATGTCAAGTGTTATCGAAGTGTTGTGGTTGCAGGTTAATTTGGCACATCTAACACAGCCTTTTCTTTAGGGGTGTTGCTATAGCCCACCAAGTGCTAACAGTCAGTATCTAAATAATATGTGTGAAATGCTTGATAGTGTATGTGATGTAAACAGAGAGGTCTACTTTCTTGGGGACCTGAATATTGACTGGTTTTCATCAAGCTGTCCGCTGTCCAGTACATCACTGGGGCCATCCAGGACCTACAGTTGAAGTCAGAAGTTTACATACACTTAGGTTGGAGTCATTAAAACTTGTTTTTCAACCACTCCACACATTTCTTGTTAACAAACTATAGTTTTGGCAAGTCGGTTAGGACATCTACTTTGTGCATGACACAAGTCATTTTTCCAACAATTGTTTACAGACAGATAATTTCACTTATAATTCACTGTATCACAATTCCAGTGGGTCAGAAGTTCCTGAGCCGTCATACCGGGAAGGAGGAAACAGGTACAAAAGTATCTACAGTGGGGGAAAAAGTATTTAGTCTGCCACCAATTGTGCAAGTTCTCCCACTTAAAAAGATGAGAGAGGCCTGTAATTTTCATCATAGGGACACGTCAACTATGACAGACAAATTGAGGAAAAAAATTCCTGAAAATCACATTGTAGGATTTTTTATTAATTTATTTGCAAATTATGGTGGAAAATAAGTATTTGGTCACCTACAAACAAGCAAGATTTCTGGCTCTCACAGACCTGTAACTTCTTCTTTAAGAGGCTCCTCTGTCCTCCACTCGTTACCTGTATTAATGGCACCTGTTTGAACTTGTTATCAGTATAAAAGACACCTGTCCACAACCTCAAACAGTCACACTCCAAACTCCACTATGGCCAAGACCAAAGAGCTGTCAAAGGACACCAGAAACAAAATTGTAGACCTGCACCAGGCTGGGAAGACTGAATCTGCAATAGGTAAGCAGCTTGGTTTGAATAAATCAACTGTGGGAGCAATTATTAGGAAATGGAAGACATACAAGACCACTGATAATCTCCCTCGATCTGGGGCTCCACGCAAGATCTCACCCCGTGGGGTCAAAATGATCACAAGAACGGTGAGCAAAAATCCCAGAACAACACGGGGGGACCTAGTGAATGACCTGCAGAGAGCTGGGACCAAAGTAACAAAGCCTACCATCAGTAACACACTACGCCGCCTGGGACTCAAATCCTGCAGTGCCAGACGTGTCCCCCTGCTTAAGCCAGTACATGTCCAGGCCCGTCTGAAGTTTGCTAGAGTGCATTTGGATGATCCAGAAGAGGATTGGGAGAACGTCATATGGTCAGATGAAACCAAAATAGAATTTTTTGGCAAAAACTCAACTCGTCGTGTTTGGAGGACAAAGAATGCTGAGTTGCATCCAAAGAACACAATACCTACTGTGAAGCATGGGGGTGGAAACATTATGCTTTGGGGCTGTTTTTCTGCAAAGGGACCAGGACGACTGATCCGTGTAAAGGAAAGAATGAATGGGGCCATGTATCGTGAGATTGAGTGAAAACCTCCTTCCATCAGCAAGGGCATTGAAGATGAAACGTGGCTGGGTCTTTCAGCATGACAATGATCCCAAACACACCGCCCGGGCAACGAAGGAGTGGTTTCGTAAGAAGCATTTCAAGGTCCTGGAGTGGCCTAGCCAGTCTCCAGATCTCAACCCCATAGAACATCTTTGGAGGGAGTTGAAAGTCCGTGTTGCCCAGCGACAGCCCCAAAACATCACTGCTCTAGAGGAGATCTGCATGGAGGAATGAGCCAAAATACCAGCAACAGTGTGTGAAAACCTTGTGAAGACTTACAGAAATCGTTTGACCTGTGTCATTGCCAACAAAGGGTATATAACAAAGTATTGAGAAACTTTTGTTATTGACCAAATACTTATTTTCCACCATAATTTGCAAATAAATTCATTAAAAATCCTACAATGTGATTTTCTGGATTTTCTTTTCTCATTTTGTCTGTCATAGTTGATGTGTACCTATGATGAAAATTACAGGCCTCTCTCATCTTTTTAAGTGGGAGAACTTGCACAATTGGTGGCAGACTAAATACTTTTTTCCCCACTGTAGTTGATTACACAATGTCATATTTCAAATAGACTTTGACCTCTTTCTCCACAGGGCCACACCTCTTCTGAGGTAATATATCTACAGCCCAAGGACCTGATCCTCACTCACAACACACACCCTCTCTGACACACCATGATCTGGTTGGGACTTGTTTTGTGCCTATACAGAAGTTGTTATTAGTTATGTGGTAATAAGGTTTAAACAAACAGCTCATTCAACAAGTTATCTGAATTCTAGTTTCTCTAGAAGTCAATAACTGGTTAATTATTTAAACCTCCATAGTCAGAATCATAGGCACAAAGATTGTTTTTCCACTTTTACTCCCATAACTATTTTAAAAAGCGTATTTAGCAGTCATTGAAGTGTTGTGCCCTTTTATGAGATAAATGTTTGTCACGTTCGTTCATAGACGGGTCAGACCAAGGCGCAGCGTGATATGCATACATGTTTATTTAAACTTAATAAGCACGCGACAAAACAATAAACGAAACGTGAAGTCCACGGTAGACACAAACAACATACCTTATACGGAACAAGATCCCACAACACCTAATTGCCAATAGGCTGCCTAAGTATGCTCCCCAATCAGAGACACCGAGCGACAGCTGCCTCTGATTGGGAACCACACCGGCCAAACATAGATCTAGACATACTAGATAGAAAACATATAACTACACAACATAGAAAATCACACCCTGACTCAACAAATAAGAGTCCCCAGAGTCAGGGCGTGACAGTACCCCCCCCCCCCCCCCCAAAGGTGTGGACTCCGACCGCACAACCTTTACTTAACAGGGTAGGGGCCGGGTGGACATTCCGCCTCGGAGGCGGATCAGGCTCAGGGCGTGACGACCTCTCTCTCTCTGCCTCCCTGTTGCGCGCCTGGTCTGGTCTGGACCTCGGCGCGCTGCTTCCCCTCTTCTTCCTCCCACTATACTCCAAGCCCTGTCTGGACCCTGGTGTGGGAGACCCCGAACCTGGAGAGGGGCTACGTCTGGGTCTGGACTGGAGCCGCTGACCGGAGCTGGACCGGGCACCGGTGGAGCGGACTGCTCAGGCTCCGGACTGGAGCCCGGTGGAGCGGACTGCTCTGGCTCCGGAGTGGAGCAGCTGACCGGTGCCGGACCAGGCCCCGGTGGAACAGGCACGGGCCGGACTGGACACACGCACCACTGGCTTGGTGCGGGGAGCAGGAACGGGCCGTACCGGACTGGCGACGCGCACCACTGGCCTGGTGCGGGGAGCAGGAACAGGCCGGGCCGGGCTGGCGACGCGCACCACTGGCTTGGTGCGAGGGGCAGGAACAGGCCGGGCCGGGCTGGCGACGCGCACCACTGGCTTGGTGCGAGGGACAGGAACAGGCCGGACCGGGCTGGCGACGCGCACCACTGGCTTGGTGCGAGGGGCAGGAACAGGCCGGGCCGGACTGGCGACGCGCACCACTGGCTTAGTGCGGGAAGCAGGAACGGGTCGGGCCGTACTGGGAACACGCACCACTGGCTTAGTGCGGGGAGCAGGAACGGGCCGGACCGGACTGGCGACACGCACCACTTGATTGGTGCGAGGAGCGGGACTGGGTTCCTTTATTAACCCCCGCTCCTTCTGCTGCCTAACCAGCTCCTCTCGCCGTGCCTCTACACTTTCCTTCTCCCTTATAGCCTCCTGTAGCGCCTCCCTCTGACCGAATAACTCCTGCTCCCTCTGAACCAATAGCCCCCGTAACATGGTGGCCTCCTCTCCTAACCTGCAGATTCGCCCTTCCACGGCCTCCTGCTGCCTCGTCATCCACCCCGTGTGCCCCCCAATTTTTTTTATTGGGGTTGCCTCTCGGGTCTCCGTCGTCGGCACGGTTGGCGCCGTTTCTCCTCTCCTACCTGGGCATCAACCTTCATCGCCTCCTCAGTAATTCTCCCCCAACCGAGGAGGACATCTACTAAAGTTACCTCCCGTTGAATCCCCGGCGTTTGCTCCTTCTGGGCACGCTGCTTGGTCCTCGTTTGGTGGGATCTTCTATCACGCTCGTTCATAGACGGGACGGACCAAGGCACAGCGTGATATGCATACATGTTCATTTAAACTTAATAAGCACTCGACAAAACAATAAACGAAACGTGAAGTCCACGGTAGACACAAACAACATACCTTATACGGAACAAGATCCCACAACACCTAATTGCCAATAGGCTGCCTAAGTATGCTCCCCAATCAGAGACAACGAGCGACAGCTGCCTCTGATTGGGAAACACACCCGGCCAAACATAGATCTAGACATACTAGATAGAAAACATAGAAAACACACAACATAGAAAATCACACCCTGACTCAACAAATAAGAGTCCCCAGAGTCAGGGCGTGACAATGTTATCACTAGCTAGGTTTCCATCCAATTGATTTTCATGCGAATACTCTAGAATCTGTACAAAGAAAGTATGCACATTTTCCCACCAAATTGACTTTTTGTGGATAAAAATCAATGCGTGATGAACATAGTGCACACAAAATATACCTTTTCGCTTAAGTTTTCATGTACTGAATAAATATCTAAAGTTCAGTATGTTTCCATTGCATTTTCAACTCTACCGATAGTTTAGTAACAAAAACTGTTGCGTTAAATAGCAGATGTGCCTGCTCTGGTCTTGGCACGTCCGCTCCAGCCAACAGCAGGCAGATACAGTGTGGATAGTCTACATGATGAGACTATTATGGATAAGAGACAGAATATGAGTATCTGTCAAACGCCAGTCAAACATCGATCATCATTTCACCCAGAATAAGACCCTCGATATTTATTGGAAAGGAGCATCAAGCTCATCACTGTGCACTTTCACCACCCTGTGACGTTCATCATAACTTATTTAATCTGTAGCCTAATAAACTGCATGGTTTCCAGAGTCGTAGTGGGAGGACCACACACCATGTCATCGGGTGAGTCCAAGTTTACTTCGATATGATGGTTATTATATAAATATTTCTGCATAAAGGCGTTTCTTGCATAATTAATTTTACAGACACAAAAAGATCCCACTATGCCAAATGAACAAATTATCTGTCGACATTTATAAAATTGTACCGAAACTCCCTGTTTCCATCACAGCTGGTATGACTTTACTCACATAAAGACTGTGGATGGAAACGTGGTTACTGTGAGAAATATTTCCAGCTAGGTGCTTGTATAATGTTACGCCTCTTTTCACATCATAAGAAAGAATCCTTACAGTCCTTTTGTGAAATAGGGAAATTTCTCTCTAGAGAGAAGGACATAATTATGCATCGAAGGACAAAACCTCCCTGACAAAGGCACACACACACACACACACACACACACACACACACACACACACACACACACACACACACACACACACACACACCATCTACCTGGCTGGGTGGAGCAGTCCAGCCTCAGGCTGTGTAAAAGGAAATCTCCCAGGTGTCAGTCATTCAATAGTGGTGCTGGAGAATTTGATCAGGCTGTTCATTGTCCCAGTGAAAAGGAGGATTTGCTTCAGACAGCTTGAGAGTTCCCCATTCTGGCTCCTGTTCTAGTTTCTCTTCCAGAGGGCTTTTCGGTAGTAGAGCAACTTTGGGTTAGCTAACCCACCAACTGTCTTTTCTGTTGACCATCACATACAGTATAGTTTCAGAAATACAATTATTCACCAAACTTTTTTGTATAGTTTTTTTTGCTCTTTTTGACAATCGATTTATTTTAAAACATGTTTTAAATTGGGGGGCGTAAGGTCAGATGAAGTGCCAAGAGCATCCCAGAGCTTTTAACGTGATTTCTAGAGGTCTTTAATAAAGTCCTTCTATTCATTAAAATGACAGGACAATTATCTGTGCCTGCAGACTATTGTCAGAAGTTGTACCACAACAATACTAGAGACTAGTGAAAGCTGAGAGGAGAGTTGTGCTATGTTGCAGTATCCAGAGGATGACTGTTTTTATTTGAACACAGTTTTATTGGTGTTCTAAAGTCATTCATGTCCTTTTTCTCCCTACCCGGGTGAAGGATGTTGAAGGAACAGGAAGTAACTCTGCTCTTCCCTTTCAGTCAGTCACTTCCTCTACTACACAGAACTGACATCACTCTGTAACCCGTTCCACGCCCCTCCCCCCGCCCCTCCCCCGCCCCTCCCCAGCCCCTCCCCTGCCCCTCCCCCGGCTCTCCCCCGCCCCTCCCCCGCCCCTCCTTCTTACTCCAACTGGTTCCACCATGTCAGACTACTAGCTACTCCCCAGTGTTGTCAGACTACTAGCTACTCCCCAGTCAGACCACTAGCTACTCCCCAGTGTTGTCAGACTACTAGCTACTCCCCAGTCAGACTACTAGCTACTCCCCAGTGTTGTCAGACTACTAGCTACTCCCCAGTCAGACTACTAGCTACTCCCCAGTCAGACTACTAGCTACTCCCCTGTGTTGTCAGACTACTAGCTACTCCCCAGTGTTGTCAGACTACTAGCTACTCCCCAGTCAGACTACTAGCTACTCACCTGTGTTGTCAGACTACTAGCTACTCCCCAGTCAGACTACTAGCTACTCCCCAGTGTTGTCAGACTACTAGCTACTCCCCAGTGTTGTCAGACTACTAGCTACTCCCCAGTGTTGTCAGACTACTAGCTACTCCCCAGTCAGACTTCTAGCTACTCCCCAGTGTTGTCAGACTACTAGCTACTACCCAGTGTTGTCAGACTACTAGCTACTCCACCGTGTTGTCAGACTACTAGCTACTCCCCAGTCAGACTACTAGCTACTCCCCAGTCAGACTACTAGCTACTCCCCAGTGTTGTCAGAGTGCTAGCTACTCCCCAGTGTTGTCAGACTACTAGCTACTCCCCAGTCAGATTACTAGCTACTCCCCAGTCAGACTACTAGCTACTCCCCAGTGTTGTCAGACTACTAGCTACTCCCCAGTCAGACTAATAGCTACTCCCCAGTGTTGTCAGACTACTAGCTACTCCCCAGTCAGACTAATAGCTACTCCCCAGTGTTGTCAGACTACTAGCTACTCCCCAGTCAGACTACTAGCTACTCCCCAATCAGACTACTAGCTACTCCCCAGTCAGACTACTAGCTACTCCCCAGTGTTGTCAGACTACTAGCTACTCCCCAGTCAGACTACTAGCTACTCCCAGTGTTGTCAGACTACTAGCTACTCCCCAGTCAGACTACTAGCTACTCCCCAGTCAGACTACTAGCTACTCCCCAGTTGTCAGACTACTAGCTACTCCCCAGTCAGACTACTAGCTACTCCCCAGACAGACTACTAGCTACTCCCCAGTGTTGTCAGACTACCTAGCTACTCCCAGTCAGACTACTAGCTACTCCCCAGTTTGTCAGAGTACTAGCTACTCCCCAGTGTTGTCAGGACCACTAGCTACTCCCAGACAGACTACTAGCTACTCCCCAGTGTTGTCAGACTAACTCAGTCAGACTACTAGCTACTCCCAGTGTTGTCAGACTACTAGCTACTCCCCAGTCAGACTACTAGCTACTCCCCAGTGTTGTCAGAGTACTAGCTACTCCCCAGTGTTGTCAGACTACTAGCTACTCCCCAGTCAGACTACTAGCTACTCCCCAGTGTTGTCAGACTACTAGCTACTCCCCAGTCAGACTACTAGCTACTCCCCAGTGTTGTCAGACTACTAGCTACTCCCCAGTCAGACTACTAGCTACTCCCCAGTGTTGTCAGAGTACTAGCTACTCCCCAGTGTTGTCAGACTACTAGCTACTCCCCAGTCAGACTACTAGCTACTCCCCAGTGTTGTCAGACTACTAGCTACTCCCCAGTCAGACTACTTGCTACTCCCCAGTGTTGTCAGACTACTAGCTACTCCCCAGTCAGACTACTAGCTACTCCCCAGTCAGACTACTAGCTACTCCCCAGTCAGACTACTAGCTACTCCCCAGTGTTGTCAGACTACTAGCTACTCCCCAGACAGACTAATAGCTACTCCCCAGTCAGACTACTAGCTACTCCCCAGTCAGACTACTAGCTACTCCCCAGTGTTGTCAGACTACTAGCTACTCCCCAGTCAGACTACTAGCTACTCCCCAGTGTTGTCAGACTACTAGCTACTCCCCAGTCAGACCACTAGCTACTCCCCAGTCAGACTGCTAGCTACTCCCCAGTCAGACTACTAGCTACTCCCCAGTCAGACTACTAGCTACTCCCCAGTCAGACTACTAGCTACTCCCCAGTCAGACTACTAGCTACTCCCTAGTCAGACAACTAGCTACTCCCCAGTCAGACTACTAGCTACTCCCCAGTGTTGTCAGACTACTAGCTACTCCCCAGTGTTGTCAGACTACTAGCTACTCCCCAGTGTTGTCAGACTACTAGCTACTCCCCAGTGTTGTCAGACTACTAGCTATTCCCCAGTCAGACTACTAGCTACTCCCCAGTCAGACTACTAGCTACTCCCCAGTCAGATTACTAGCTACTCCCCAGTCAGACTACTAGCTACTCCCCAGTCAGACTACTAGCTACTCCCCAGTCAGACTACTAGCTACTCCCCAGTGTTGTCAGACTACTAGCTACTCCCCAGTCAGACTACTAGCTACTCCCCAGTCAGACTACTAGCTACTCCCCAGTGTTGTCAGACTACTAGCTACTCCCCAGTCAGACTACTAGCTACTCCCCAGTTAGACTACTAGCTACTCCCCAGTCAGACTACTAGCTACTCCCCAGTCAGAGTACTAGCTACTCCCCAGTGTTAGTCCAGACTACTAGCTACTCCCCAGTCAGACTACTAGCTACTCCCCAGTCAGACTACTAGCTACTCCCCAGTGTTGTCAGACTACTAGCTACTCCCCAGTCAGACCACTAGCTACTCCCCAGTGTTGTCAGACTACTAGCTACTCCCCAGTGTTGTCAGACTTCTAGCTACTCCCCAGTGTTGTCAGACTACTAGCTACTCCCCAGTGTTGTCAGACTACTAGCTACTCCCCAGTCAGACCTACTAGCTACTCCCCAGTGTTGTCAGACTACTAGCTACTCCCCAGTGTTGTCAGACTTCTAGCTACTCCCCAGTGTTGTCAGACTACTAGCTACTCCCCAGTGTTGTCAGACTACTAGCTACTCCCCAGTCAGACTACTAGCTACTCCCCAGTGTTGTCAGACTACTAGCTACTCCCCAGTCAGACTACTAGCTACTCCCCAGTGTTGTCAGACTACTAGCTACTCCCCATTGTTGTCAGACTACTAGCTACTCCCCCCAGTGTTGTCAGAGACTACTAGCTACTCCCCAGTGTTGTCAGACTACTAGCTACTCTCCCCAGTGTTGTCAGAACTAGCTACTCCCCAGTCAGACTACTAGCTACTCCCCATGTTGTCAGACTACTAGCTACTCCCAGTCAGACTAACTAGCTACTCCCAGTGTTGTCAGACTACTAGCTACTCCCCAGTGTTGTCAGACTACTAGCTACTCCCCAGTCAGACTACCTAGCTACTCCCCAGTGTTGTCAGACTACTAGCTACTCCCCAGTCAGACTACTAGCTACTCCCCAGTGTTGTCAGACTACTAGCTACTCCCCAGTCAGACTACTTAGCTACTCCCCAGTGTTGTCAGACTACTAGCTACTCCCCAGTGTTGTCAGACTACTAGCTACTCCCCAGTCAGACTACTAGCTACTCCCCAGTGTTGTCCAGACTACTACTACTCCCCAGTCAGACTACTAGCTACTCCCCAGTGTTGTCAGACTACTAGCTACTCCCCAGTCAGACTACTAGCTACTCCCCAGCTACTCCCCATGTTGTCAGACTACTAGCTACTCCCCAGTCAGACTACTAGCTACTCCCCAGTGTTGTCAGACTACTAGCTACTCCCCAGTGTTTGCTACTCCCCATCAGACTACTAGCTACTCCCCAGTGTTGTCAGACTACTAGCTACTCCCCAGTCAGACTACTAGCTACTTAGCCTACTCCCCAGTGTTGTACTCCCCCAGACTACTAGCTACTCCCCAGTTGTCAGACTACTAGCTACTCCCCAGTCAGACTACTAGCTACTCCCCATGTTGTCAGACTACTAGCTACTCCCCAGTGTTGTCAGACTACTAGCTACTCCCCAGTGTTGTCAGACTACTAGCTACTCCCCAGTCAGACTACTAGCTACTCCCCAGTCAGACTACTAGCTACTCCCCAGTGTTGTCAGACTACTAGCTACTCCCCAGTCAGACTACTAGCTACTCCCCAGTCAGACTACTAGCTACTCCCCAGTGTTGTCAGACTACTAGCTACTCCCAGCAGGACTCTAGCTACTCCCAGTCGACACTAGCTACTCCCCAGTGGTTGTCAGACTACTAGCTACTCCCCGACAGACCACTAGCTACTACCCCCAGTGTTGTCAGACTACTAGCCTACTCCCCAGTGTTGTCAGACTACTAGCTACTCCCCAGTGTTGTCAGACTACTAGCTACTCCCCAGTCAGAGACTACATCTACTTACCTCCCCATTCAGACTACTAGCTCCCCAGTCAGGACTACTAGCTAATCCCAATCAGATTACTAGCTACTCCCCAGTCAGACTACTAGCTACTCCCCAGTGTTGTCAGACTACTAGCTACTCCCCAGTCAGACTACTAGCTACTCCCCAGTCAGACTACTAGCTACTCCCCAGTGTTGTCAGACTACTAGCTACTCCCCAGTCAGACCACTAGCTACTCCCCAGTGTTGTCAGACTACTAGCTACTCCCCAGTGTTGTCAGACTTCTAGCTACTCCCCAGTGTTGTCAGACTACTAGCTACTCCCCAGTGTTGTCAGACTACTAGATACTCCCCAGTCAGACTACTATCTACTCCCCAGTGTTGTCAGACTACTAGCTACTCCCCAGTGTTGTCAGACTACTAGCTACTCCCCAGTCAGACTACTAGCTACTCCCCAGTGTTGTCAGACTACTAAGCTACTCCCCAGTGTTGTCAGACTACTAGCTACTCCCCAGTCAGACTACTAGCTTACTCCCCAGTGTTGTCAGACTACTAGCTACTCCCCAGTGTTGTACAGACTACTAGTCACACCACTTACTCCCCAGTCAGACTACTAGCTACTCCCCAGTGTTGTCAGACTACTAGCTACTCCCCAGTCAGACAAACTAGCTTCTCCCCCAGTCAGACTACTAGCTACTCCCCAGTGTTGTCAGACTACTAGCTACTCCCCCAGTCAGACTAATAGCTACTCCCCCAGTGTTGTCAGACTACTAGCTACTCCCCAGTGTTGTCAGACTACTAGCTACTCCCCAGTGTTGTCAGACTAACTAGCTACTCCCCAGTGTTGTCAGACTACTAGCTACTCCCCAGTCAGACTACTAGCTACTCCCCAGTGTTGTCAGACTACTAGCTACTCCCCAGTGTTTGTCAGACTACTAGCTACTCCCAAGTGTTGTCAGACTACTAGCTACTCCCCAGCGTTGTCAGACTACTAGCTACTCCCCAGTCAGACTAATAGCTACTCCCCAGTGTTGTCAGACTACTAGCTACTCCCCAGTCAGACTAATAGCTACTCCCCAGTGTTGTCAGACTACTATGCTACTCCCCAGTGTTGTCAGACTACTAGCTACTCCCCAGTCAGACTACTAGCTACTCCCTCAGTGTTGTCAGACTACTAGCTACTCCCCAGTCAGAAAAAAAAAACTACTAGCTACTACCCCCAGTTTGTTTGTCAGACTACTAGCTACTCCCCAGTTTTGTCAGACTACTAGCTACTCCCCAGTCAGACTACTAGCTACTCCCCAGTGTTGTCAGACTACTAGCTACTCCCCAGTCAGACTACTACTTTTACTACTCCCCAGTGTTGTGTCAGACTACTAGCTACTCCCCAGTGTTGTCAGACTACTAGCTACTCCCCAGGTTGTGTTGTCAGACCACTAAAGCTACTCCCCAGTGTTGTCAGACTACTAGCTACTCCCCCAGTGTTGTCAGACTACTAGCTACTCCCCAGTGTTGTCAGACTACTAGCTACTCCCCATGTTGTCAGACTACTAGCTACTCCCAGTCAGACTACTAGCTACTCCCCAGTGTTGTCAGACTACTAGCTACTCCCCAGTCAGACTACTAGCTACTCCCCAGTCAGACTACTAGCTACTCCCCAGTCAGACTACTAGCTACTCCCCAGTGTTGTCAGACTACTAGCTACTCCCCAGTCAGACTACTAGTACACCCCAGTCAGACTACTAGCTACTCCCCAGTGTTGTCGACTACTAGCTACTCCCAAGGTCAGGACTACTAGCTACTCCCCAGTTCACCTTCTAGCTATCCCCTGTGTTGTCAGACTACATAGCTACTCACAGGTCAGCAAACGACTAGCTTCACCCCAGTCCAGACTATTAGCTACTCCAGTGTTTGTCAGAAACTACTAGCAAATCCACAGTCAGACCACTAGCTTACTACCAGGGTTTTCAGACTACTAGCGCTACTCCCCAGTGTTGTCAGACTTACTGCTACTCCCCAGTTGTTGAAAGACTATAGCTACTCAAAGTGTTGCCCAGACTTCTGCTTACTCCCCAGTCAGACTTTACTATCTCCTCCCCATGTGTTGTCGACTACTAGCTTTACTCCCCAGTGTTGTCAGACTACTAAGCTTCTCCCCAGTGTTGTCAGACTACTAGCTACACCCCAGTGTTGTCAGTTACTAGTACTCCCCAGCGTTGTCAGACTACTAGCTACTCCCCAGTGTTGTCAGACTACTAGCTACTCCCCAGTGTTGTCAGACTACTAGCTACTCACCTGTCAGACTACTAGCTACTCCCCAGTTTTGTCAGACTACTAGCTACTCCCCAGTGTTGTCAGACTACTAGCTACTCCCCAGTGTTGTCAGACTACTAAGCTACTCCCCAGTGTTGTCAGACTACTAGCTACTCCCCAGTGTTGTCAGACTACTAGCTACTCCCCAGTGTTGTCAGACTACTAGCTACTCCCCAGTCAGACTACTAGCTACTCCCCAGTCAGACTACTAGCTACTCCCCAGTGTTGTCAGACTACTAGCTACTCCCCAGTGTTGTCAGACTACTAGCTACTCCCCAGTGTTGTCAGACTACTAGCTACTCCCCAGTGTTGTCAGACACTAAGCTACTCCCCAGTCAGACTACTAGCTACTCCCCAGTCAGACTACTAGCTACTCCCCAGTGTTGTCAGACTACTAGCTACTCCCCAGTCAGACTACTAGCTACTCCCCAGTGTTGTCAGACTACTAGCTACTCCCCAGTGTTGTCAGACTACTAGCTACTCCCCAGTCAGACTACTAGCTACTACTCCCCAGTGTTGTCAGACTACTAGCTACTCCCCAGTGTTGTCAGACTACTAGCTACTCCCCAGTCAGACTACTAGCTAATCCCCAGTGTTGTCAGACTATTAGCTACTCCCCAGTCCAGACTACTAGCTACTCCCCAGTGTTGTCAGACTACTAGCTACTCCCCAGTGTTTGTCAGACTACTAGCTACTCCCCAGTGTTGTCAGACCAACTAGCTACTCCCCAGTGTTGTCAGACCTACTAGCTACTCCCCAGTGTTGTCAGACTACTAGCTACTCCCCAGTGTTGTCAGACTACTAGCTACTCCCCAGTGTTGTCAGACTACTAGCTACTCCCCAGTCAGACTACTAGCTACTCCCCAGTGTTGTCAGACTACTAGCTACTCCCAGTGTTTTGTCCAGACTACTAGCTACTCCCCAGTCAGACTACTAGCTACTCCCCAGTGTTGTCAGACTACTAGCTAACTCCCCAGTCAGACTACTAGCTACTCCCCAGTCAGACTACTAGCTACTCCCAGTGTTGTCAGACTACTAGCTACTTCCCCAGTCAGACTACTAGCTACTCCCCAGTGTTGTCAGACTACTAGCTACTCCCCATGTGTTGTCAGACTACTAGCTACTCCCCAGTGGGTTTGTTTTTTTCAGACTACTAGCTACTCCCCAGTGTTGTCAGACTACTAGCTACTCCCCAGTCCAGACAGACTACTACTCCCCAGTCAGACTACTAGCTACTCCCCAGTGTTGTCAGACTACTAGCTACTCCCCAGTGTCTGTTTTTTTTTCAGACTACTAGCTACTCCCCAGTCAGACTACTAGCTACTCCCCCAGTGTTGTCAGACTACTAGCTAACTCCCCAGTCAGACTACTAGCTACTCCCCAGTCAGACTACTAGCTACTCCCCAGTGTTGTCAGACTACTAGCTACTCCCCAGTCAGACTACTAGCTACTCCCCAGTCAGACTACTAGCTACTCCCCAGTGTTGTCAGACTACTAGCTACTCCCCAGTCAGACCACTAGCTACTCCCCAGTGTTGTCAGACTACTAGCTACTCCCCAGTGTTGTCAGACTACTAGCTAGCTCCCCAGTGTTGTCCAGACTACTAGCTACTCCCCAGTGTTGTCAGACTACTAGCTACTCCCAGTCAGACTACTAGCTACTCCCCAGTCAGACTACTAGCTACTCCCCAGTCAGATTACTAGCTACTCCCCAGGCAGGACTACTAGCTACTCCCCAGTGTTGTCAGACTACTAGCTACTCCCCAGTCAGACAACTAGCTACTCCCCAGTCAGACTACTAGCTACTCCCCAGTGTTGTCAGACTACTAGCTACCTCCCCTTGTTGTCAGACTACTAGATACTCCCCAGTGTTGTCAGACTACTAGCTACTCCCCAGTCAGACACTAGCTACTCCCCAGTCAGACTACTAGCTACTCCCCAGTGTTGTCAGACTACTAGCTACTCCCCAGTCAGACTACTAGCTACTCCCCAGTGTTGTCAGACTACTAGCTACTCCCCAGTGATTACACCCCAGTCAGACTACTAGCTACTCCCCAGTGTTGTCAGACTACTAGCTACTCCCCAGTCAGACTACTAGCTACTCCCCAGTGTTGTCAGACTACTAGCTACTCCCCAGTGTTGTCAGACTACTAGCTACTCCCCAGTGTTTGTCAGACTACTACTAGCTACTCCCCAGTGTTGTCAGACTACTAGCTACTCCCCAGTGTTGTCAGACTACTAGCTACTCCCCAGTCAGACTACTAGCTACTCCCCAGTGTTGTCAGACTACTAGCTACTCCCCAGTCAGACTACTAGCTACTCCCCAGTGTTGTCAGACTACTAGCTACTCCCCAGTCAGACTACTAGCTACTCCCCAGTGTTGTCAGACTACTAGCTACTCCCCAGTGTTGTCAGACCTACTAGCTACTCCCCAGTGACTACTATCTACTCCCCCAGTCAGACTACTAGCTACTCCCCAGTGTTGTCAGACTACTAGCTACTCCCCAGTCAGACTACTAGCTACTCCCCAGTGTTGTCAGACTACTAGCTACTCCCCAGTGTTGTCAGACTACTAGCTACTCCCCAGTCAGACTACTAGCTACTCCCCAGTGTTGTCAGACTACTAGCTACTCCCCAGTGTTGTCAGACTACTAGCTACTCCCCAGTGTTGTCAGACTACTAGCTACTCCCCAGTCAGACTACTAGCTACTCCCCAGTCAGACTACTAGCTACTCCCCAGTGTTGTCAGACTACTAGCTACTCCCCAGTGTTGTCAGACTACTAGCTACTCCCCAGTGTTTGTCAGACTACTAGCTACTCCCCTCCCCCAGTTGTTGTCAGACTACTAGCTACTCCCCAGTCAGACTACTAGCTACTCCCCAGACTACTCCCCAGTTTGTCAGACTACTAGCTACTACCCCAGTCAGACCACTAGCTACTCCCCAGTGTTGTCAGACTACTAGCTACTCCCCATGTTGTCAGACTACTAGCTACTCCCCAGTGTTGTCAGACTACAAGCTACTCCCCAGTGTTGTCAGACTACTAGCTACTCCCCAGTCAGACTACTAGCTACTCCCCAGTCAGACTACTAGCTACTCCCCAGTCAGACTACTTAGCTACTCCCCAGTCAGACTACTAGCTACTCCCCAGTGTTGTCAGACTACTAGCTACTCCCCAGTCAGACTACTAGCTACTCCCCAGTCAGACTACTAGCTACTCCCCAGTGTTGTCAGACTACTAGCTACTCCCCAGTGTTGTCAGACTACTAGCTACTCCCCATGTTTTGTCAGACTAGCTACTCCCCAGTGTTGTCAGACTACTAGCTACTCTCCCCAGTGTTGTCAGACTACTAGCTACTCCCCAGTGTTGTCAGACTACTAGCTACTCCCCAGTCAGACTACTAGCTACTCCCCAGTTGTTGTCAGACTACTAGCTACTCCCCAGTGGTTGTCAGACTACTAGCTACTCCCCCAGTCAGACTAATAGCTACTCCCCTGTGTTGTCAGACTACTAGCTACTCCCCAGCTGGTCAGACTACTAGCTAATCCCAAGTGTTGTCAGACTTCTAGCTACATCCCAGTGGTTGTCAGAATACTAGCTACTCACTCAGTCAGACTACTAGCAACTCCAGTGTTGTAGACACGACTAGCTACTCCCCAGTGTTGTCAGACTACTTAGCTACTCTCCCAGTGTTGTCAGACCTACTAGCTACTACTACTCACCACATTCAGACTACTAGCTACTTCACCAGTCAGACTAGTAGCTACTCCCCCAGTCGACTACAAGCTAATCCCAGTGTTCAGACTACTAGCTACTCCCCAGTGTTGTCGACCCACTAGCTGACTCCCAGTGGTTGTCAGCCCACTAGCTAGCTACCCCAGTGTTGTCAGATACTACTACACGCCCAGTGTTGTCAGAATACTAGCTACTCCCCAGTCGTTTTGTCAGACTACTAGCTGACACCCAGTCAGACTAATACTACTCCCCAGTGTTTGTCAGACCTCCTAGCTACTCCCCAGTCATGACTACTAGCCTACTCCCCCAGTCAAACCTACTAGCTACTCCCCAGTTGTTGTCGACATACTAGCGTATCTCCCCAGTCAGATCTACTAGCTACTCCCCCAGTCAGACTATTATGCTACTCCCCGCAGTGTTGTCAGACTACTAGCTACTCCCCAGTCAGACCACTAGCTACTACCCAGTGTTGTCAGACTACTAGCTACTCCCGCCAGTGTTGTCAGACTACTAGCTACTCCCCAGTGTTGTCAGACGTACTAGCTACTCCCCAGTGTTTGTCAGACTACTTAGCTACTCCCCAGTCAGACTACTATCTACTCCCCAGTGTTGTCAGACACTAGACTACTGCCCCAGTGTTTGTCAGACCTACTAGCAACTCCTTGTCTGACTACTAGCTACTCCCCAGTGTTGTCAGACTACTAGCTACTCCCACTGTTCAGACTACTAGCTACTCCCCAGTGTGTCAGACTACTAGCTACTCCCCAGTGTTGTCAGACTACTACTACTCCCTCAGTCAGACTACTAGCTACTCCCCAGTGTTGTCAGACTACTAGCTACTTCCCCCAAGTGTTGTCAGACCGTACCTAGCTACTCCCCCAGTGTTTGTCAGACTGTTCTAGCTACTCCCCAGTGTTGTCATGACTACTAGCTACTACTCCCCAGTGTTGTCAGACTTCCTAGGCTACTCCCCAGTGTTGGCCAGACCTACTGAGCTACTGCACCAGTAAGACCTACTAGCGTACTGCCCCCTGTGGTTGTCAGACTACTAGCGTTACTCCCCAGTCAGACTACTAGCTACTCCCCAGTCAGACTAATAGCTACTCCCCAGTGTTGGTCAGACTTACTAGCTACTCCCAGTCTGACTAGTAGCTACTCCCCAGTGTTTCAGACTACTAGCTACTCCCCAGTGTTGTCAGACTACTAGCTACTCCCCAGTCAGACTACTAGCTACTCCCCAGTGTTGTCAGACTACTAGCTACTCCCCAGTGTGTCAGACTACTAGCTACTCCCCAGTGATGTCAGACTACTAGCTACTCCCCAGTCAGTGTCAGACTACTAGCTAACTCCCCAGTCAGACTACTATGCACTCCCCAGTCCAGACCACTAGCTACTCCCCAGTGTCTGTCAGCACTACTAGCTACACCCCAGGTCAGACCACTAGCTACTCCCCAGTGTTGTCAGACCTACTAGCTACTACCCCACGTGTTTGTCAGAACTACTAGCTACTCCCATGTGTCAGACTACTAGCTACTCCCCAAGTGTCAGAACCATAGCTACTCCCCAGTGTTTGTCACGACTACATAATCTACTCCCAGCTGTCAGACTACTAGCTACTACCCCAGTGTCTGTCAGCTACTAGCTACTGCGCCCAGTGTGTCAGACTCTATCTACTCCCCAGTGTTGTCAGACTACTAGCTAACTCCCAGTGCTTGTCAGACCTACTAGCTACTCCCCAGGTCAGACTACTAGCTACTCCCCAGTGTTGTCAGACTACTAGCTACTCCCCAGTGTTGTCAGACTACTAGCTACTCCCCAGTGTTGTCAGACTACTAGCTACTCCCCAGTGTTGTCAGACTACTAGCTACTCCCCAGTGTTGTCAGACTACTAGCTACTCCCCAGTCAGACTACTAGCTACTCCCCAGTGTTGTCAGACTACTAGCTACTCCCAGTGTTTGTCAGACCTACTAGCTACTCCCCAGTGTTGTCAGACTACTAGCTACTCCCCAGTGTTGTCAGACTACTAGCTACTCCCCAGTGTTGTCAGACTACTAGCTACTCCCCCAGTGTTGTCAGACTAGCTACTCCCCAGTGTTTGTCAGACTACTAGCTACTCCCCAGTCAGACTACTAGCTACTCCCCCAGTGTTGTCAGACTACTAGCTACTCCCCAGTGTTGTCAGACTACTAGCTACTCCCCAGTGTTGTCAGACTACTAGCTACTCCCCAGTGTTTGTCAGACTACTAGCTACTCCCCAGTCAGACTAATAGCTACTCCCCATGTCAGACTAACTAGCTACTCCCCAGTGTTGTCAGACTACTAGCTACTCCCCAGTCTTGTCAGACTACTAGCTACTCCCCAGTGTTGTCAGACTACTAGCTACTCCCCAAGTTTGTCAGACTACTAGCTACTCCCCAGTCAGACTACTAGCTACTCCCCAGTGTTGTCAGACTACTAGCTACTCCCCAGTGTGTCAGACTACTAGCTACTCCCCAGTGTTGTCAGACTACTAGCTACTCCCCAGTGTTGTCAGACCTACTAGCTACTCCCCAGTGTTGTCACACTACTAGCTACTCCCCAGTCAGACCTACTAGCTACTCCCCAGTGTTGTCAGACTACTAGCTACTCCCCATTGTTGTCAGACTACTAGCTACCTCCCCAGTGTTTGTCAGACTACTAGCTACTGCCCCCAGTGTTGTCAGACTACTAGCTACTCCCCAGTCAGACTACTAGCCTACTCCCCAGTTGTCAGACTACTAGCTACTCCCCAGTCAGACTATAGCTACTCCCCAGTGTGTCAGATTACTAGCTACTCCCCAGTCAGACCACTAGCTACTCCCCAGTGTTGTCAGACTACTAGCTACTCCCCAGTCAGACTACTAGCTACTCCCCAGTGTTGTCAGACTACTAGCTACTCCCCAGTCCAGACTAACTAGCTACTCTCAGCATCAGAAACAACCACTAGCTACTCCCCAGTCAGACTACTAGCTACTCCCCAGTGTTGTCAGACTACTAGCTCCCCACAGACTAGCTTATCTTCTCCCCAGTGTTGTCAGACTACTAGCTACTCTCCCAGTTGTTGTCAGACTACTAGCTACTCCCCAGTGTTGTCAGACTACTACTAGCTACTCCCCAGTGTTGTCAGACTACTAGCTCTTACTTCCCCAGTGTTGTCAGACTACTAGCCTACTCCCCATGTTGTCAGACTATAGCTACTCCCCAGTGTTGTCAGACTACTAGCTACTCCCAGTGTTGTCAGACTACTAGCTACTACCCCAGTGTTGTCAGACTACAGCTACTCCCCAGTTGTTTTCCAGACTACTAGCGCTACACCGCAGTCAGACTACATAGCCTCCTCCCCAAGTGTTGGTCAGACTACTAGCTACACCCCAGTCAGACTCAATAGCTCTCCCCAGTGTTGTCAGACTACTAGCCCTTAATCCCCAGAGTGTCAGACAACTAGCACATCCCCAGTGTTGTTCAGACTACTAGCTACTCCCCAGTGTGAATACTAGCTACTACCCCAGTGTTTTCAGACCTACTAGCTACTCCCATGTGTCAAGACTAGCTAGCTACTCCCCCAGTGTTGTCAGCCTACAGGCCCTACTCCCCAGTGATTGTCAGACTAGCTACTCACCAGTCAGACTACTAGCTAACTCCCCAAGTGTTTGTCCGACTACTAGCCCTACTCCCCGTTTTGTCAGACTACTAGCTACTCCCCAGTGTTGTTCAGACTCTAGCTACCCTATCCCCCAAGTCAGACTACTAGGCTACTCCCCAGAGTTGTCAGACTACTAGCTACTCCCCAGTCAGACCTACTAGCTACTCCCCAGTGTTGTCAGACTACTAGCTACTCCCCAGTTCAGACCTACTAGCTACTCTCCCGTGTTGTTTGTCAGACTACTAGCTAATCCGCTGTGTTGGTCAGACTACTAGCTACTCACATGTCAGATACTAGCTACTCCCCAGTTTTGTCAGACTACTAGCTCTCCCCAGTGTTGCAGACTATAGCTACTCCCCTGTCAGACTACTAGCAACTCCCCCAGTCAGGCACTACATAGCTTTACTCCCCAGTCAGACTACTAAGCTACTCCCCAGATGTTGTCAGGATACTAGCTATCCCCAGTGTGGTCCAGACTACTAGCTACTCCCCAGTGTTGTCTGAATACTAGCTACTCCCAGTGTTGTCTGATACTAGCTACTCCCCAGTCAGACTACCTAGCTACTCCCCAGTCATGACTACTAGCTACTCCCCAGTGTTGTCAGATTATAGCTACTCCCAAGTCAGACTACTAGCTACTCCCCAGTGTTGTCAGACTACTAGCTACTCCCCAGTGTTGTCAGACTACTAGCTACTCCCCAGTCAGACCACTAGCTACTCCCCAGTGGTTGTCAGACTACTAGCTACTCCCCAGTGTTGTCAGACTACTAGCTACTCCCCATGTTGTCAGACTACTAGCTACTCCCCAGTGTTGTCCAGACTACTAGCTACTCCCCAGTGTTGTCAGACTACTAGCTACTCCCCAGTCAGACTACTAGCTACTCCCCAGTGTTTTCAGATTACTAGCTACTCCCCAGTCAGGACTACTAGCTACTCCCCAGTGTTGTCAGACTACTAGCTACTCCCCAGTCAGACTACTAGCTACTCCCCCAGTGTTGTCAGACTACTAAGCTACTCCCAGTGTTGTCAGTGTTGTCAGACTACTAGCTACTCCCCAGTGGTCAGACTACTAGCTACTCCCCAGTGTTTTTCAGACTACTAGCTACTCCCCAGTTTTGTCAGACTACTACTAGCTACTCCCCAGTGTTGTCAGACTACTAGCTACTCCCCAGTTGTTGTTTTCAGACTACTAGCTACTCCCCATTGTTGTTTTCAGACTACTATGCTACTCCCCAGTGTTGTCAGACTACTAGCTACTCCCCAGTGTTGTCAGACTACTAGCTACTCCCAAAAATAAAAAAAAAAGTTTTATTTTGTGTTTTATTTTGTCAGACTACTAGCTACTCCCCAGTGTTGTCAGACTACTAGCTACTCTCCCCAGTGTTGTCAGACTACTAGCTACTCCCCAGTGTTGTCCAGACTACTAGCTACTCCCCAGTGTTGTCAGACTACTAGCTACTCAGTGTTGTCCCAGTGTTTCCACAAGTCAGTCAACTACTAGCTACTCCCCAGTGTTGTCAGACTACTAGCTACTCCCCAGTGTTTTCAGACCACTAGCTACTCCCCAGTGTTGTCAGACTACTAGCTACTCCCCATTGTTGTCAGACACTATAGCTACTCCCCAGTGTGTCAGACTAACTAGCTACTCCCCATGTCAGACTACTAGGGCTACTCCCCAGTCAGACTACTAGCTACTCCCCAGTGTTGTCAGACTACTAGCTACTCCCCAGTCAGAACTACTAGCTACTCCCCAGTCAGACTACTAGCTACTGTCCCCAGTGTTGTCAGACTACTAGCTACTCACCCAGTGTTGTCAGACTACTAGCAGCTACTCCCCAGTGTTGTCAGACTACTAGCTACTCCCCAGTCAGACTACTAGCTACTCCCCAGTGTTGTCAGACTACTAGCTACTCCCCAGTCCCCAGTACACCCCCCAGTTTGTCAGACTAACTAGCTACTCCCCAGTGTTGTCAGACTACTAGTGTTGTCCAACACTACTCCCCCAGTGTTGTCAGACTACAAGCTACTCTGCAGTTTTACTGACCACTAGCTACTCCCCAGTGTTGTCAGACTACTAGCTACTCCCCAGTGTTGTCAAGACTACTAGCTACTCCCCAGTGTTGTCAGACTACTAGCTACTCCCCAGACCTGAACACAGTTGTCAGACTACTAGCTACTCCCCAGTGTTGTCAGACTACTAGCTACTCCCCCCCAGTGTTGTCAGACTACTAGCTACTCCCCATGTTGTCAGACTAACTAGCTACTCCCCAGTCAGACCACTAAGCTACTCCCCAGTGTTGTCAGACTACTAGCTACTCCCCAGTTTTTCAGACTACTAGCTACTCCCCAGTGTTGTCAGACTACTAGCTACTCCCCCCAGTGTTGTCAGACTAACTAGCTACTCCCCAGTGTTGTCAGACTACTAGCTACTCCCCAGTGTTGTCAGACTACTAGCAAACTCCCCAGTGTTGTCAGACTACTAGCTACTCCCCAGCAGACTAAACTAGCTACTCCCCCAGTGTTTTTAGACTACTAGCTACTCCCCAGTGTTGTCAGACTACTAGCTACTCCCCATGCAGTCAGACCACTAGCTACTCCCCAGTGTGTCAGACTACTAGCTACTCCCCAGTGTTGTCAGACTACTAGCTACTCCCCAGTGTTGTCAGACTACTAGCTATCCCCAGTTGTCAGACTACTAGCTACTCCCAGTGTTTGTCAGACTACTAGCTACTCCCCAGTGTTGTCAGACTACTAGCTACTCCCCAGTCAGACTACTAGCTACTCCCCAGTGTTTTCAGACTACTAGCTACTCCCCAGTGTTGTCAGACTACTAGCTACTCCCCAGTCAGACTACTATCTACTCCCAGTGTTTTGTCAGACTACTAGCTACTCCCCCAGTGTTGTCAGACTACTAGCTACTCCCCAGTGTTGTCAGACTATAGCTACTCCCCAGTGTTGTCCAGACTACTAGCTACTTCCCCAGTGTTGTCAGACTACTAGCTACTCCCCCTAAAGTGTTTGTCAGACTACTAGCTACTCCCCAGTGTTGTCAGACTACTAAGCTACTCCCCAGTGTGTCAGACTACTAGCTACTCCCCCAGACCACTACTGTACTCCCCAGTGTTTTTGTCAGACTACTAGCTACTCCCCAGTGTTGTCAGACAAATAGCTACTCCCCAGTGTTGTCAGACTACTAGCTACTCCCCAGTGTTGTCAGACTACTAGCTACTCCCCAGTGTTGTCAGACTACTAGCTACTCCCCAGTGTTGTCAGACTACTAGCTACTCCCCAGTCAGACTACTAGCTACTCCCCAGTCAGACTACTAGCTACTCCCCAGTGTTGTCAGACTACTAGCTACTCCCCAGTCAGACTACTAGCTACTCCCCAGTGTTGTCAGACTACTAGCTACTCCCCAGTGTTGTCAGACTACTAGCTACTCCCCAGTGTTGTCAGACTACTAGCTACTCCCCAGTGTTGTCAGACTACTAGCTACTCCCCAGTCAGACTACAGCTACTCCCCAGTGTTGTCAGGACTACTAGCTACTCCCCAGTGTTGTCAGACTACTAGCTACTTCCCAGTAGATGTCGCTATCCAGTAGACTAGCTACTCCCCAGTGTTGTCAGACCTAACTAGCTTACTCCCCAGTCAGACTACTAGCTACTCCCCAGTGTTGTCAGACTACTAGCTACTCCCCAGTGTTGTCAGACTACTAGCTACTCCCCAGTCAGACACTAGCTACTCCCCAGATGTCAGACTACTAGCTACTCCCCAGTGTTGTCAGACTACTAGCTACTCCCCAGTGTTGTCAGACTACTAGCTACTCCCCATTGTTGTTTTCAGACTACTACTCTACTCCCCAGTGTTGTCAGACTACTAGCTACTCCCCAGTCAGACTACTAGCTACTCCCCATTGTGTTGTTTTTCAGACTACTAGCTACTCCCCAGTGTTGTCAGACTACTAGCTACTCCCCAGTGTTTTGTCAGACCTACTAGCTACTCCCCAGTGTTGTCAGACTAATACTCCCCAGTCAGCTACTCCCCAGTGTTGTCAGACTATTAGCTACTCCCCAGTCAGACACTAGCTACTCCCCAGTGTTGTCAGACTAATACTAGCTTACTCCCCAGTGTTGTCAGACCTACTAGCTACGCTTCCCAGTCAGACCTACTAGCTACTCCCCCAGTGTTGTCAGACTACTAGCTACTCCCCAGTCAGACTACTAGCTACGTCCCCATGTGTGTCAGACTACTAGCTACTCCCCAGTGTTGTCAGACTACTAGCTACTCCCCCAGTGTTGTCAGACCTACTAGCTACTCGCCCCAGTGTTGTCAGACTACTAGCTACTCCCCAGTCAGACTAATAGCTACTCCCCAGTGTTGTCAGACTACTAGCTACTCCCCAGTGTTGTCAGACTACTAGCTACTACACCCCAGTGTTGTCAGTCATACTACTAGCTACTCCCCATACTCCCCAGTTTTCAGACCACTACTAGCTACTCCCAGTGTTGTCAGACTACTATCTACTCCCCAGTGTTGTCAGACTACTAGCTACTCCCCAGTGTTGTCAGACTACTAGCTACTCCCCACACCCCAGTGTTGTCAGACTACTAGCTACTCCCATCCCCAGTCAGACTACTAGCTACTCCCCCCCCCAGTGTTGTCAGACTACTAGCTACTCCCCAGTCAGACTAATAGCTACTCCCCAGTGTTGTCAGACTACTAGCTACTCCCCAGTGTTGTCAGACTACTAGCTACTCCCCCCATTGTTGTCAGACTACTAGCTACTCCCCAGTGTTGTCAGACTACTAGCTACTCCCCAGTCAGACTACTAGCTACTCCCCAAGTGTTGTCAGAACTACTAGCTACTCCCAGTGTTGTCAGACTACTAGCTACTCCCCAGTGTTGTCAGACTACTAGCTACTCCCCAGTGTTGTCAGACTACTAGCTACTCCCCAGTGTTGTCAGACAATAGCTACTAGCTACTCCCCAGTGTTGTCAGACTACTAGCTACTCCCCCAGTGTTGTCAGACTACTAGCTGCCACTCCCAGTGTTGTCAGACTACTAGCTACTCCCCAGTGTTGCTACTCAGATCAGACTAGCTAGCTACTCCCCAGTGTCAGACTACTAGCTACTCACCCCAGTGTTGTCAGACTACTAGCTACTCCCCAGTGTTGTCAGACTACTAGCTACTAGCAACCCCCCAAAAGAGTTGTCAGACCACTAGCTACTCCCCAGTGTTGTCAGACTACTAGCTACTCCCCAGTGTTGTCAGACTACTAGCTAACTCCCCAGTGTTGTCAGACTACTAGCTACTCCCCAGTCAGACTACTAGCTACTCCCCAGTGTTGTCAGACTACTAGCTACTCCCCAGTGTTGTCAGACTAACTAGCTACTCCCCAGTGTTGTCAGACTACTAGCTACTCCCCAGTCAGACACTAGCTACTCCCCAGGTTGTCTAGACTAGCTACTCCCCATGTTTGTCAGAAGACTACTAGCTACTCCCCAGTGTTGTCAGACTACTAGCTACTCCCCAGTTTTTCAGACTAACTAGCTACTCCCCCAGTGTTGTCAGACTACTAGCTTACTCCCCAGTGTTGTCAGACCCCCTACTAGGCTACTCACCCCAGTGTTGTCAGACTAATAGCTACTTCCCCAGTGTTGTCAGACTACTAGCTACTCCCCAGTGTTTGTCAGGGGGGGGGGGGTGAGACTACTAGCTACTCCCCAGTGTTGTCAGACTACTAGCTACTCCCCAAGTCAGACTACTAGCTACTCACCCAGTGTTGTCAGACTACTAGCTACTCCCCAGTGTTGTCAGACTAACTAGCTTACTCCCCAGTGTTGTCAGACTACTAGCTACATCCCTCCCCAGTGTTGTCAGACTACTAGCTACTCCCCAGTGTTGTCAGACTACTAGCTACTCCCCAGTGTTGTCCAGACTACTAGCTACTCCCCAGTGTTTGTCAGACCTACTAGCTACACCCCAGTGTTGTCAGACTACTAGCTACTCCCCAGTGTTGTCAGACTACTAGCTACTCCCCAGTGTTGTCAGACTACTACTACTCCCCAGTTGTTGTCAGACTAACTAGCTACTCCCCAGTGTTGTCAGACTACTAGCTACTCCCCAGTCAGACTACTAGCTACTCCCCATGTTTGTCAGACTACTAGCTACTCCCCAGTGTTGTCAGACTACTAGCTACTCCCCAGTGTTGTCAGACTACTAGCTACTCCCCATTGTTGTCAGACGACTAACTAGCTACTCCCCAGTGTTGTCAGACTACTAGCTACTCCCCAGTGTTGTCAGACTACTAGCTACTCCCCAGTTTGTCAGACTACTAGCAACTTCTACTCCCCAGTGTTGTCAGACTACTAGCTACTCCCCAGTCAGACTACTAGCTACTCCCCAGTGTTGTCAGACTACTAGCTACTCCCCAGTGTTGTCAGACCTACTAGCTACTCCCCAGTGTTGTCAGACCACTAGCTACTCCCCAGTGTTGTCCAGACTACTAGCTACTCCCCAGTCAGACTACTAGCTACTCACCCCATGTGTTGTCAGACTACTAGCTACTCTCCCAGTGTTTGTCAGACTACTAGCTCTCACCCAGTCAGACTACTAGCTACTCCCCAGTGTTGTCAGACTACTAGCTACTCCCCAGTCAGACTACCTATCTAGCTACTCCCCAGTTGTTGTCAGACTACTAGCTACTCCCCAGTGTTGTCAGACTACTAGCTACTCCCCAGTTGTGTCAGACTACTAGCTACTCCCCAGTCAGACCTACTAGCTACTCCCCAGTGTTGTCAGACTACTAGCTACTCCCCAGTCAGACCACTAGCTACTCCCCAGTGTTGTCAGACTACTAGCTACTCCCAGACCACATGTTGTCAGACTACTAGCTACTCCCCATGTTGTTCAGACTACTAGCTACTCCCCAGTGTTGTCAGACTACTAGCTACTCCCCAGTCAGACTACTAGCTACTCCCCAGTGTTGTCAGGACTACTAGCTACTCCCCAGTGTTGTCAGACTACTAGCTACTCCCCAGTCAGACTAACTAGCTACTCCCCAGTGTTGTCAGACTACTAGCTACTCCCCAGTGTTGTGTTGTCAGACTACTAGCTACTCCCTAGTGTTGTCAGACTACAAGCTACTCCCCAGTGTTGTCAGACTACTAGCTACTCAACGAAGCCCCAGTCAGACCACTAGCTACTCCCAGTGTTGTCAGACTACTAGCTACTCCCCAGTGTTGTCAGACTACTAGCTACTCCCCAGTGTTGTCAGACTACTAGCTAATCCTAACCCCATGTTGTCAGACTTACTAGCTACTCCCCAGTCAGACTACTAGCTACTCCCCAGTGTTGTCAGACTACTAGCTACTCCCCAGTTTGTCAGACTACTAGCTACTCCCCAGTCAGACTACTAGCTACTCCCCAGCTATTCCCCTTGTCAGACTACTAAGCTACTCCCAGCATTGTCAGACTACTAGCTACTCCCCATGTTTGTCAGACTAACTAGCTACTCCCCAGTGTTGTCAGACTACTAGCTACTCCCCAGTCAGACTACTAGCTACTCCCCAGTGTTGTCAGACTACTAGCTACTCCCCAGTCAGACTACTAATAGCTACTCCCCCAGTGTTGTCAGACTACTAGCTACTCCCCAGTGTTAGTGTTGTCAGACTAACTAGCTACTCCCCAGTGTTTGTCAGACTACTAGCTACTCCCCAGTGTTGTCAGACTACTAGCTACTCCCCAGTTTGTCAGACTACTAGCTACTCCCCAGTCCAGACTACTAGCTACTCCCCAGTGTTGTCATACTACTAGCTACTCCCCCAGTGTTGTCAGACTACTAGCTACTCCCCAGTGTTTGTCAGACTACTAGCTACTCCCCAGTGTTGTCAGACCTACTAGCTACTCCCCAGTGTTGTCAGACTACTAGCTACTCCCCAGTGTTGTCAGACTACTAGCTACTCCCCAGTGTTGTCCCAGCTACTAGCTACTCCCCAATGTTGTCAGACTACTAGCTACTCCCCAGTGTTGTCAGACTACTAGCTACTCCCCAGTCAGACTACTATCTACTCCCCAGTGTTGTCAGACTACTAGCTACTCCCCAGTGTTGTCAGACTACTAGCTACTCCCCAGTGTTGTCAGACCACTAGCTACTCCCCAGTGTTGTCAGACTACTAGCTACTCCCCAGTGTTGTCAGACTACTAGCTACTCCCCAGTGTTGTCAGACTACTAGCTACTCCCCAGTCAGACTACTAGCTACTCCCCAGTCAGACTACTAGCTACTCCCCAGTGTTGTCAGACTAACTAGCTACTCCCCATGTTGTCAGACTACTAGCTACTCCCCAGTGTGTCAGACTACTAGCTACTCCCCAGTGTTTTGTCAGACTACTAGCTACTCCCCAGTCAGACTACTAGCTACTCCCCAGTGTGTCAGACTACTAGCTACTCCCAGTGTTGTCAGACTACTAGCTACTCCCCAGTGTGTTGTCAGACTACTAGCTACTCCCCAGTGTTGTCCAGACTACTAGCTACTCCCCAGTGTTGTCAGACTCCCCTCAGACCAACTAGCTACTCCCCAGTGTTTTCAGACTACTAGCTACTCCCCCCCCAGTGTTGTCAGACTACTAGGGGGGCTACTACACCCCAGTGTTGTCAGACTACTAGCTACATCCCCCAGTTGTCAGACTACTAGCTACTCCCCCAGTGTTTGTCAGACTACAACCACTCCCCAGTGTTTACTAGCTACTCCCCAGTCAGACTAATAGCTACTCCCCAGTGTTGTCAGACTACTAGCTACTCCCCAGTGTTGTCAGACTACTAGCTACTCCCCTTGTGTTGTCAGACTACTAGCTACTCCCAGTGTTGGGTCAGACTACTAGCTACTCCCCAGGTTGTCAGAACTACTAGCTACTCCCCAGTGTTGTCAAGACACAGACTGTCTCCCCTCAGACTAGCTACTCCCCCCAGTGTTGTCAGACTACTAGCTACTCCCCAGTCAGACCACTAGCTACTCCCCAGTGTTGTCAGACTACTAGCTACTCCCCAGTGTTGTCAGACTACTAGCTACTCCCCAGTGACTACTGCTACTCAGGACACTAGCTACTCCCCAGTGTTGTCAGACTACTAGCTACTCCCCAGTCAGACACTAGCTACTCCCCAGTGTTGTCAGACTACTAGCTACTCCCCAGTGTTTGTCAGACTAATAGCTACTCCCCAGTTGTCAGACCTACTAGCTACTCCCCAGTGTTGTCAGACTACTAGCTACTCCCCAGTCAGACTACTAGCTACTCCCCATGGTTTGTGTTGTAAGACTACTAGCTTACTCCCCAGTGTTGTCAGACTACTATCTACTCCCCAGTTTTCAGGGGACCTACTAGCTACTCCCCAGTGTTGTCAGACTACTAGCTACTCCCCAGTCAGACTACTAGCTACTACCCCCCAGTGTTGTCAGACTAGTTAGCTACTCCCCAGTGTTGTCAGACTACTAGCTACTCCCCAGTGTTGTCAGACTACAAGGCTACTCCCCAGTGTTGTCAGACTACTAGCTACTTCCCCAGTCAACCACTACAACTACCCCTGTGTTGTCAGACTACTAGCTACTCCCCAGTGTTGTCAGACTACTAGCTACTCCACAGCTTCTCCCCGGTTGTCAGACTACTTCTAGCTACTCCCCAGTGTTGTCCAGACTACTAGCTACTCCCCAGTCAGACTACTAGCTACTTCCCCAGTGTTGTCAGACTACTAGCTCCCCACAGACACAGCTACTCCCCGTGTTGTCAGACTACTAGCTACTCCCCAGTGTTGTCAGACTACTAGCTACTCCCCAGTGTTTGTCAGACTACTAGCTACTCCCCCAGTGTTGTCCAGACTACTAGCTACTCCCCAGTGTTGTCAGACTACTAGCTACTCCCCATGTTGTCAGACTACTAGCTACTCCCCAGTGTTGTCAGACTACTAGCTACTCCCCAGTGTTGTCAGACTACTAGCTACTCCCCAGTGCTACTTCCCCTTGTCAGACTACTAGCTACTCCCCAGTGTTGTCAGACTACTAGCTACTCCCCAGTCAGACTACTCCCCATAGCTACTCCCCAGTGTTGTCAGACTACTAGCTACTCCCCAGGTGTTGTCAGACTACTATAGCTACTCCCCAGTGTTGTCAGACTACTAGCTACTCCCCATTGTTGTCAGACTACTAGCTCTCTCCCCAGTGTTGTCCAGACTACTAGCTACTCCCCAGTGTTGTCAGACTACTAGCTACTTCCCCTAGTGTTGTTCAGACTACTAGCTACTCCCAGTGATTTGTCAGACTACTAGCTACTCCCCAGTGTTGTCAGACTAACTACTTAGCTACTCCCACCAAAAAAAAACCCCCCCCCCCCCCCCCCCCCCAGTGTTGTCCAGACTAACTAGCTACTCCCCAGTGTTGTCAGACTACTAGCTACTCCCCAGTGTTGTCAGACTACTAGCTACTCCCCAGTGTTGTCAGACTACTAGCTACTCCCCAGTGTTGTCAGACTACTAGCTACTCCCCAGTGTTGTCAGACTACTAGCTACTCCCCAGTGTTGTCAGACTACTAGCTCCTACTCCCCAGTGTTGTCAGACTACTAGCTACTCCCCAGTGTTGTCAGACTACTAGCTACTCCCCCAGTCAGACTACAGCTACTCCCCAGTGTTGTCAGACTACTAGCTACTCACCCAGTGTTGTCAGACTACTAGCTACTCCCCAGTGTTGTCAGACTACTAGCTACTCCCCAGTGTTGTCAGACTACTAGCTACTCCCCAGTGTTGTCAGACTACTAGCTACTAGCCCCAGTGTTGTCCCCCCCAGACCTACTAGCTACTCCCCAGTGTTGTCAGGACTACTAGCTACTCCCCAGTGTGTGTCAGACTAACTAGCTATTCCCCAGTCCCAGTGTTGTCAGACCCACTAGCTACTCCCCAGTCAGCACTACTTAGCTACTCCCCAGTGTTGTCAGACTACTAGCTACTTCCCCAGTCAGACTACTCAGCTACTTACTCCCCAGTGTTGTCAGACTACTAGCTACTCCCCAGTGTTGTCAGGGACCACTAGCTACTCCCCAGTGTTGTCAGACTACTAGCTACTCCCCAGTGTTGGTCAGAACCTTACTAGCTACTCCCCAGTTTCAGACTACTAGCTACTCCCCAGTGTTGTCAGACTACTAGCTACTCCCCAGTCAGACTACTAGCTACTCCCCCAGTGTTGTCAGACTACTAGCTACTCCCCAGTGTTGTCAGACTACTAGCTACTTCCCCAGTCAGACTACTTCTACTCCCCAGTGTTTGTCAGACTACTAGCTACTCCCCAGTTCAGGAACTACTAGCTACTCCCAGTCAGACCCCCCTACTAGCTTACTCCCCAGTGTCCAGACTACTAGTACTCCCCAGGTCAGACTACTAGCTACTCCCCATGTTGTCAGACTACTAGCTACTCCCCAGTGTTGTCCAGACTAACTAGCTACTCCCCAGTGTTGTCAGACTACTAGCTACTCCCCAGTGTTGTCAGACTACTTAGCTAACTCCCCAGTGTTGTCAGACTACTAGCTACTCCCCCCAGTCAGACTACTAGCTACCCCATGTTGTCAGAACTACTAGCTACTCCCCATCAGACTAACTACTACTCCCACAAGTGTTGTCAGACTACTAGCTACTCCCCATGACTTGTCAGACTACTCCTAGCCTCCCACTCACCCCTAGCTACTTACCCTGTTGTCAGACATACTAGCTACTCCCCAGTGTTGTCAGACTACTAGCTACTCACCCCAGTGTTGTCAGACTACTAGCTACTCCCCAGTGTTTCAGACTACTAGCTACTCCCCAGTGTTGTCAGACTACTAGCTACTCCCCAGTCAGACTACTAGCCTACTACCCCCCCAGTGTTGTCAGACTCTACTAGCTACTACCCCCAGTGTTGTCAGACTACTAGCTACTCCCCAGTGTATTCAGACTACTAGCTACTCCCCGTGTTGTCAACTACTAGCTACTCCCCAGTCAGACTACTAGCTACTCCCCAGTTGTTGTCAGACTACTAGCTACTCCCCAGTTTTCAGACTACTAGCTACTCCCCAGTCAGACTACTAGCTACTCCCCCAGTGTTGTCAGACTACTAGCTACTCCCCCAGTCAGACTACTAGCTACTCCCCCAGTTTTGTCAGACTACTAGCTACTCACCCCCAGTGTTGTCAGACTACTACTAGCTCCCCCAGTCAGACTACTAGCTCCCCAGGTCAGAACTACTAGCTACTCCCAGTGTTGTCAGACTACTAGCTACTCCCCAGTGTTGTCAGACTACTATCTACTCCCCAGTGTTGTCAGACCCACTACTAGCTACTCCCCAGTGTTGTCAGACTACTAGCCTACTCCCCAGTGTTGTCAGACTACTAGCTACTCCCCAGTGTTGTCAGACTACTAGCTACTCCCCAGTGTTGTCAGACATACTAGCTACTCCCCAGTGTTGTCAGACTACTAGACTACTCCCCTAGTGTAGTGTTGTCAGACTACTAGCTACTCCCCAGTCAGACTACTAGCTTACTCCCCAGTGTTGTCAGACTACTAGCTACTCCCCAGTGTTGGTCAGACACTAGCTACTCCCCCTGTGTTGTCAGACTACTAGCTACTCCCCCAGTGTTGTCAGACTACTAGCTACTCCCCAGTGGTTGTCAGACTACTAGGGGGGGGGGGGCGGGGGGGGGGGGGGGGGGGGGGG
Source organism: Coregonus ussuriensis (assembly GCA_031479575.1). Lineage (NCBI taxonomy): Eukaryota > Metazoa > Chordata > Actinopteri > Salmoniformes > Salmonidae > Coregonus > Coregonus ussuriensis. The sequence goes on along the minus strand of CM062480.1, from coordinate 2,309,298 downwards.
GGGGGGGGGGGTGGGGGACTCCCCCTGTCAGACTACTAGCTACTCCCCCAGCTGTTGTCAGACTACTAGCTACTCCCCCAGTTGTCAGACTACTAGCTACTCCCCAGTGTTGTCAGACTACTAGCTACTCCCACGTGTTGTCAGATTAAGCTACTCCCCAGTGTTGTCAGACTACTAGCTACTCCCCAGTGTTGTCAGACTACTAGCTACTCCCCATGTTGTCAGACTACACTAGCTACTCCCCAGTCAGATACTACACTACTAGCTACTCCCCAGTCAGACTACTAGTTCCCCAGTCAGACCTACTAGCTACTCCCCAGTGTTGTCAAGTCAGACTACTAGCTACTCTCCCCATTGTTGTCAGACCTACTAGCTACTCCCCCCCCCAGTGTTGTCAAGACCTACTAGACCACTAGCTACTCCCCAGTGTTGTCAGGGTGGGGACTACTAGCTACTCCCCAGTCAGACACTAGCTACTCCCCAGTGTTTGTCAGACTACTAGCTTCTACACCCCAGTGTTGTCAGACTACTAAGCTACTCCCCAGTCAGACTACTAGCTACTCCCCAGTGTTGTCAGACTACTAGCTACTCCCAGTCAGACTACTAGCTACTACCCCAGTGTTGTCAGACTACTAGCTACTCCCCAGTGTTGTCAGGACTACTAGCTACTACTCCCCAGTCAGTTCAGGCTACTCAGACGCCCCTACTAATAGCTACTCCCCAGTGTTGTCAGACTACTAGCTACTCCCCAGTCAGACCTACTAGCTACTCCCCAGTCAGACTACTAGCTACTCCCCAGTGTTGTCAGATACTACTAGCTACTCCCCAGTTTTCAGACACTAGATACTCCCCAGTTGTTGTCAGACTACTAGCTATCTACTCCCCAGTGTTGTCAGACTACTAAGCTACTCCCCAGTGTTGTCAGACTACTAGCTACTCCCCCCATTGTTGTCAGACTAATAGCTTCCCCAGTGTTGTCAGACTGACAGCTACTCCCCAGTGTTTGTCAGACTACTAGCTACTCCCAGTGTTGTCAGACTACTAGCTACTCCACACCCCCAGTTGTTGTCAGACTAATAGCTTACTCCCCAGTGTTGTCAGACTACTAGCTACTCCCCAGTGTTGTCAGACTACTAGCTAACTCCCCATCAGACTACTAGCTACTCCCCAGTGTTGTCAGAACTACTAGCTACTCCCCAGTCAGACTACTAGCTACTCCCCAGTGTTGTCAGACTACTAGCTACTCCCCAGTGTTAGTCAGACTACTAGCTACTCCCCAGTGTTGTTCAGACTACTAGCTACTCCCCAGACCACAACTAGCTACTGCATGTTGTCAGACTACTAGCTACTCCCAGTGTTGTCAGACTACTAGCTACTCCCCAGTGTTGTCAGTCATCCTACTAGCTACTCCCCAGTGTTGTCAGACTACTAGCTACTCCCCAGTGTTGTCAGACTACTACTAGCTACTCCCCAGTGTTTGTCAGACTACTAGCTACTCCCCAGTGTTGTCAGACTACTAGCTACTCCCAGTGTGTGTCAGACTACTAGGCTACTCCCCAGTGTTGTCCAGACTACTAGCTACTCCCCAGTCAGACTACTAGCTACTCCCCAGTGTTGTCAGAACTACTAGCTACTCCCCAGTGTTGTCAGACTACTAGCTACTCCCCAGTTGTCAGACCACTAGCTACTCCCAGTGTTGTCAGACTACTAGCTACTCCCCATTGTTGTCAGACTACTAGCTACTCCCCAGTGTCAGACTACTAGCTTACTCCCCAGTGTTGTCAGACTACTAGCTACTCCCCAGTGTTGTCAGACTACTAGCTACTCCCCAGTGTTGTCAGACTATTCTAGCTACTCCCCAGTGTTGTCAGACTAACTAGCTCAACTCCCCAGTGTTGTCAGACTACTAGCTACTCCCCAGTGTTGTCAGACTACTAGCTACTCCCCATTGTTTGTCAGACTACTAGCTACTCCCCAGTGTTGTCAGATACTAGCTACTCCCCAGTGTTGTCAGACCTACTAGCTACTCCCCAGTGTCAGACTACTAGCTACTCCCCAGTGTTGTCAGACTACTAGCTACTCCCCAGTGTTGTAATTGTCAGGACTAACTAGCTACTCCCCAGTGTTGTCAGACTACTAGCTACTCCCCAGTGTTGTCAGACTACTAGCTACTCCCCAGTGTTTGTCAGACTAACTAGCTACTCCCCAGTCAGACTACTAGCTAACTCCCCAGTGTTGTCAGACTTACTAGCTACTCCCAGTCAGACTACTAGCTACTCCCCAGTGTTGTCAGACTACTAGCTACTCCCCAGTGTTGTCAGACTACTAGCTACTCCCCAGTGTTGTCAGACTACTTACTACTCCCCAGTCAGACCTACTAGCTACTCCCCAGTGTTGTCAGACTACTAGCTACTCCCCAGTTGTCAGACTACTATAGCTACTCCCCAGTGTTGTCAGACTACTAGCTACTCCCCAGTGTTGTCAGACTAAGCTAACTCCCAGTGTTGTCAGACAACTACTAGCTACTCCCCAGTCAGACTACTAGCTTACTCCCCCAGTGTTGTCAGACTACTAGCTACTCCCCCAGTCAGACTACTAGCTACTCCCCAGTGTTGTCAGACTACTACTCCCCAGTCACCACTAGCCTACTCCCCAAGTCAGACTACTAGCTACTCCCCAGTGTTGTCAGACTACTAAGCTACTCCCCAGTAGTTGTCAGACTACTAGCTACTCCCCAGTGTTGTCAGACTACTAGCTTACTCCCCAGTCCAGACTACTAGCTACTCCCCCACTGTTGTCAGACTACTACGCTAACTCCCCAGTCCAGACTACTAGCTACTCCCCAGTGTTGTCAGACTACTAGCTACTCCCCAGTGTTTGTGACTACTAGCTTTTCACTTACTAGCTACTCCCCAGTGTTGTCAGACTACTAGCTACTCCCAGTGTTGTCAGACTACTAGCTACTCCACCAACTCCCACTCCCCTGTGTGTCAGACTACTAGCTACTCCCCAGTGTTTTGTCAGACTTACTAGCTACTCCCCAGCTACTCCCCAGTAGCTTCCCCAGTCAGACTACTAGCTACTCCCCCCAGTGTTGTCAGACTACTAGGCTACTCCCCAGTGTTGTCAGACTACTAGCTACTCCCCAGTGTTGTCAGACCTACTAGCTACTCCCCAGTGTTGTCAGACTACCACTAGTCAACTCCCCAGTTGTCAGACTACTAGGGGGGGGGGCTACTCCCCAGTGTGTCAGAACTACTAGCTACTCCCCAGTCAGACTACTAGCTACTCCCCAGTCAGAACTAACTAGCTACTCCCCAGTCTAGTAGACGCCCTACTAGCTACTCCCCAGTGTTGTCAGACCTACTAGCTACTCCCCAGTGTTGTCAGACCACTAGCTACTTAGCTTTCCCCAGTTGTTGTCAGACCACTAGCTACTCCCCAGTGTTGTCAGACACTAGGCTACTCCCCAGTGTAGTCCAGAACTACTAGCCTACTCCCCAGTGTTGTCAGACTACTAGCTACTCCCCAGTCAGACTACTAGCTACTCCCCAGTGTTGTCAGACACTAGCTACTCCCCAGTGTTGTGTCAGACTACTAGCTACTCCCCAGTGTTGTCAGACTACTAGCTACTCCCCAGTGTTGTCAGATCCCCCCCCCCTCCCCCCCCCCCCCCCCCCCCCCCCCCCCCCCCCCCCCCCCCCCCCCCCCTACTAGCTACTCCCCAGTCAGACTAATAGCTACTCCCCAGTCAGACTACTTAGCTACCCCCATAACTCCCCTAGTGTTGTCAGACTACTAGCTACTCCCCAGGTTGTTTGTCAGACTACTAGGCTTTACTCCCCAGTTTTTTCAGAACTACTTTAGCTATCCCCAGTGTTGTCAGACTACTAGCTACTCCCCAGTCAGACCTAATTACTAGCTTACTCCCCAGTGTTGTCAGACTACTAGCTACTCCCCAGTGTTGTCAGACTACTAGCTTTCTCCCCCAATGTTAGTCAGGACTACTAGCTACTCCCCAAGTGTTGTCAGACTACTAGCTACTCCCCCCAGTCAGACCACTAGCTTACTCCCCAGTGTTGTCAGACTACTAGCTACTCCCCAGTCAGACTACTAGCTACTCCCCCAGTGTTCCCCAAGTCAGACTACTAGCTACTCCCCAGGTGTTGTCAGACTACTAGCTACTCCCCATGTTGTCAGAACTACTAGCTACTCCCCAGTCAGACTACTAGCTACTCCCCAGTGTTGTCAGACTACTAGCTACTCCCCATTTTGGTCAGACTAACTAGCTACTCCCCAGTGTTGTGTTAGCTTCAGACTACTAGCATACTCCCCAGTCAGACTACGTAGCTACTCCCCCAGTGTTGTCAGACTACTAGCTACTCCCCAGTCAAGACTACCACTAGCTACTTCCCCAGTGTTGTCAGACTACTAGCTACTCCCCAGTGTTGTCAGACTACTAGCTACTCCCCAGTGTTGTCAGATACTAGCTACTCCCCCCAGTGTTGTCAGACTACTAAGCTACTCCCCATCAGACTACTGTTGTCAGACTACTAGCTACTACACCCGTGTTGTCAGACTACTAGCTACTCCCCAGTGTTCCCCAGTCAGACTACTAGCTACTCCCCATGTCAGACTACACTAGCTACTCCCTGTGTTGTCAGACTACTAGCTACTCCCCAGTGTTGTCAGACTACTAGCTACTCCCCAGTCAAGACTACTATACTTCCCCAGTCAGACTACTAGCTACTCCCCAGTCAGACTACTAGCTACTCCCCAGAGTCCCCAGAACTCCGACTACAGCTAGCTCCCCAGTCCCCGTTGTCAGACTACTAGCTACTCCCCAGTCAGACCCATACTAGCTACTCCCCAGTGTTGTCAAGACTACTAGCTACTCCCCAGTGTTGTCAGACTACTAGCTACTCACCAGGTCAGACTACTAGCTACTCCCCAGTGTTGTCAGACTACTAGATACTAGCTACTCCCCATGTGTTGTAGACTACCCCCATAGACTACCTTAGCTACTCCCCAGACTACTGTTGTCAGACTACTAGCCTACTCCCCAGTGGTTGTCAGACTACTAGCTACTCCCCAGTGTTGTCAGACTACTAGCTACTCCCCAGTGTTGTCAGACTACTGACAGACAGCTACTCCCCAGTGTTGTCAGACTACCATAGCTACTCCCCAGTGTTGTCAGACTACTAGCTACTCCCCAGTGATGTCAGACTAAATATAACTAGCTACTCCCCAGTTTGTCAACTACTAGCTACTCCCAGTGTTGTCAAGACTACTAAGCTATCCCCAGTCAGACTACTAGCTACTCCCCAGTGTTGTCAGACTTACTAGCTACTCCCCAGTCAGACCCCCCCCCCCCTACTAGCTACTCCCCAGTGTTGTCAACTACTAGCTACTCCCCAGTGTTTTCAAGACTAACTAGCTACTCCCCAGTTGTGTTGTCAGACTAGCTACTCCCCATTGTTGTCAGGGACTACTAGCTACTCCCCAGTGTTGTCAGACTACTAGCTACTCCCCAGTGTTGTCAGACTACTCACCAGCAGCAACTAGCTACCCCCAGTGTTGTCAGACGACTAGCTACTCCCCAGTGTTGTCAGAACTACTAGCTACTCCCCAGTGTTGTCAGACACTACTAGCTACTCCCCCCAGTGTTGTCAGACTACTAGCTACTCCCCAGTCAGACTACTATCTACTCCCCAGTGTTGTCAGACCACTAGCTACTACCCCAGTGTTGTCAGACTTAGCTTCTCCCCAGTTGTCAGACTATAGCTACTCCCCAGTGTTGTCAGACTACTAGCTACTCCCCAGTCAGACTACACTAGCTAGCAACTCCCCAGTGTTGTCAGACTACTAGCTACTCCCCAGTGTTGTCAGACTACTAGCTACTCCCCATTGTTGTCAGACTACTAGCTACTCCCCAGTCAGACCAACTAGCTACTCCCCCTGTGTTGTCAGACTACTAGCTACTCCCCAGTCAGATACTTGTTCCCCAGTCAGACTACTAGCTACTCCCCAGTGTTGTCAGACTACTAGCTACTCCCCAGATTAGTCAGACTACTAGCTACTCCCCAGTCAGCAGTCCAGACTCCCCCTTACTTACTATCTACTCCCCAGTGTTGTCAGACTACTAGCTACTCCCCAGTGTCAGACCCTAATTACTAGCTACTCCCCAGTGTTGTCAGACTACTAGCTACTCCCCAGTGTTGTCAGACTACTAGCTACTCCCCAGTGTTGTCAGACTACTAGCTACTCCCAGTCAGACTACTACTCCCCCCGTCAGCTATCTCCCCAGTGTTGTCAGACTACTAGCTACTCCCCAGTCAGACCACTAGCTACTCCCAGTGTTGTCAGACTACTAGCTACTCCCAGTGACCACTTGTCAGACTACTAAGCTACTCCCCAGTGTTGTCAGACTACTAGCTACTCCCCAGTGAGTCAGACTACTAGCTACTCCCCAGTGTTGTCAGACTACTAGCTACTCCCCAGTCAGACTACTAGCTACTCCCCAGTGTTGTCAGACTACTAGCTTTACTCCCCATTGTTGTCAGACTACTAGCTACTCCCCAGTGTTGTCAGACTACTAGCTACTCCCAGTGTTGTCAGACTACTAGCTACTCCCCATGTTTGTCAGACTACTAGCTACTCCCCAGTGTTGTCAGACTACTAAGCTACTCCCCAGTGTTGTCAGACTACTAGCTACTCCCCCAGTCAGACTACTAGCTACTCCCCAGTGTTGTCAGACTACTAGCTACTCCCCAGGTCAGACTACTAGCTACTCCCCAGTGTTGTCAGACTACTAGCTACTCCCCAGTGTTGTCAGACTACTAGCTACTCCCCAGTGTTTGTCAGACTACTAGCTACTCCCCAGTGTTGTCAGACTACT